>CM008279.1:55276305-55505749 GCA_002319775.1 Fagopyrum tataricum
CTGCATTGTCCGCCCCCGCGGCCAGAAGTCACCGCCCCTGCGGAAGACGTGACACCGCGCCCGCGCCGTGCCAGCGCCTGCCAGCGACCTTGTCACCGCCCCTGCGGCTACGTTCCGCCGCGTCTGCGGCCGCTTACTTTCCGCCCCTGCGTCTCCGTTCACGCAGGTGCGTTTTGTCCCGGGGCTACCTATAGTTAGGCAGTTCCTTTCCTTTCTAGTATGAGGGAACTAGTATCATGCTAGGTATCGGTTTATGATGAGTATGATATAGATATGCCGGTTACGGCCTTGAGGTTATGAGTTGGATATGATCCCTTATGGATCCCTTGGGTCTAGGTGTGACCCTTTGTGTGATAGGATTGTGATATATGTATGTGTGCCTTGTATAGGTTGTGCTGTCCTCCAGTGGGAGTAGACGTTTCTGAGAGTGGTTTGTAGCGAGATACTCTTGAGATTGAGGTAAGTCCATAGGACTTACTTAGCTGCTATCCTTATATTGGATGTATGCTTGAGTGGTGTGTGTTATATGTTTTATAGCATGTGTTATTATGGTCACCGACCTATGTTATATTGATCGCCCATTGTAGTGGCTGTGATAATCTTTCCCTTTCATCCCGTAGTGGAGTCTGGGAGGTTCTCTGTAGTCAGGCCAGATCTGGTATAAAGGAAGGCCCCTCACCATTCCCACAGGGTACAGGGAGGTGTGCTGATACTACCCCAGCTGGTTAGAGTACTCAGAGGCGGGGATTATATTCCTCGTGTCACCTATCTTCATATATATATATATATATATATATATATATATATATATATATATATATATATATATATATATGTATATATCTATTTATACGATTGAATAATTCAACTTATTAAAGATAATAAACCGGGTAAATGTTTGATATCATGCTGAAGTGTTTATTAATTCTGAGTTGTGTTTGTGCTTTAGCATCTTCTTATATATGTGTATAGTTAGCTAACGGTTTCAGACCGTGTTGTAGATCCCTCGCAGGTTAGGAGGGGTGATCTGCTGAGGGTTCCGTACATGGGGCATATTCGTGGGGTTTTTGAGATTATCCATATTGTACGGATTTCTGTTTTGATTGTACTCAACAGTACTGTATAAACCTTTTGATATTTATATATCAGTTTTTATGTTTTGTTTTAATCTGTTGGTGCCTTGTTGTAAGATTCAGTGAAGTTGTTGTCAGGCTAGGGTCAGGATCCATTGTGAGATCCTAGCCCAGTAGCACTCCGAGTCCTACGGATTCGGGGTGTTACACTGGAGATGTTCTTCCTCCATGCCTTTCTGTTATGGATATGATACGGCTAGAGATGTGATTCCTCTATGCCTTGTGATGTGTTTATGGTTTGGCTAGAGATGGTTTTCCTCTATGCCCTGGATAGTATAGTTGTTGCTGGAGATGATGAGTTCCTCCATGCTTATGTTTGAGGTTATAGAGAGTTTTACCTCGGCTTTCGAGTCCGAGTGGTTTCAGGACTTTGCAAGTTTCGGGACGAAACTTGTTTTTAGGGGGGTGAGATGTAAGAGCCTTAGTTTTTCGGACCGAGATTGGACCTTACCCAAGGTTGGCTTTGGCCGAGTTTAGCCTTTCCGCACCCGCGGGCATGACTGCCGCCCCTGCGGGTTTCCGCCCTTGCGGCTCAGGGAACCGCCCCTACGGTTTACGGCGGCTGCAACCGGTTTTGTTGACTCCTTTGACCCGTGCTTTACCCTTTGCTTACTTCTTTCTTTCCCTTGGCTGATCAAGGGTTTCATCTTCACTTCTCTTCCTCAGTGCTCACGTCCTCCTTGCTCCTCCTTCACCCTTCTTTATCTTGTTCTTGATTTCTCTTGAGTTTGGAAGAGTTTTGGTGTGTGTGGTTGATGTTGGTTGATGAGCTAATGTGTATGCTGAGCTTGGAAACCAGCTACTGAGGGTGTGATCTCTCCTTATAGCCTAGGACCACAAAGGTGGTAAGTGTTCTTGCTTCTTCTTCTTTCTTTCCTTGATTCTTCCTTCCTTAGCTTAGGATTAGATGTATTGATCATAGATTAATGTTGGAATGTGTATGTATATGTATGTGTGTGAATTTGGATGAGAGAAGACGTGATTTGATCACGTGAAGAGCCAAAGAGAAGCCGCAGGTTCACGTTCTGCACAGACGCCGCCCCCGCGCCTAGCCGCCCCTGCGGAAGCCGTGCCGCAGCGCCCGCGTCAGCGCCTTGCCTGCGTTGCCTGCGTCCTGTGTCACCGCGCCTGCGGCTGATCCTTTCCGCGCCTGCGGGTTGCCTACTCCGCTCCTGCGTCCCTTGATCACGCAGGTGCGTCTTGTCCAAGGACTACCCATAGTTGGGTAGTTCCATTCCTTTCCTAGTATGAGGGATCTTGTACCATGCTAGGTATCGGATGATGATGAGTATAATATAGATATGCCGGTTACGGCTTTGAGGTTTAGTGTTATCGAGGTTTACGAGTTGGATATGATCCTTATGGATCCCTTGGGTTTAGGTGTGACCCTTTGTGTGATAGTAGATTGATATGTATATTTGTATGCCTTGTATAGGCCGTGTTGTCCTCCAGATTGGAGTGGACGTATCTGAGAGTTGATCATAGTTGGGATTACTTCCGAGACTGAGGTAAGTCCATAGGACTTACTTAGCTGCCATCTCTATATTGGATGTTGCATGAGTGGTGTATGTTTATGCTTGATAGTATGTGCTATGATGTTTACCGACCTATGGTATAGTGATTGTCCATCTCTATATTGGATGTTGCCCTGTCATCCCGCGTGGAGATAGGGAGGTTCTTTGCGGACAGGCCAGATATGGAAGTGGGACGGGCACTTGCTCCACTCCCATAGGGTACACGAGGAAGTGTGACCAGATCACCACTCCAGCTGGCAACCTCCCCGAGAGGCGAGGGTTATATTCCTCGTGTCTCATTTGTTC
The DNA here is from genome assembly GCA_002319775.1 of Fagopyrum tataricum. Taxonomy (NCBI): domain Eukaryota; kingdom Viridiplantae; phylum Streptophyta; class Magnoliopsida; order Caryophyllales; family Polygonaceae; genus Fagopyrum; species Fagopyrum tataricum. Next base: position 55,279,259 of record CM008279.1, read on the forward strand.
ATATTGATATTTATATATATACGATTCGTGTGGTGGACCATTTATATAAAGATAATGAACGGGGTAAATGCGTGATATCATGTTGAAGTGCTTAGTATTTTTGATATGTGATTGTGCTTATGCTCATTCTTATATGTGTATGGTTAGCTAACGGTTTCACACCGTGTTGTAGATCTTTGCAGGTTAGGAGAACTGCAGAGTGATCCAGAGAGGGTGATCCGCTGAGGGCTCCGTACACTGGGATTATTATCGTGGGATATGGATATTTGATGTACGGTTATATGTTTCTTTTGTACTCAACGGTACTTATGTATTACCTTTTGAGATTTATATATCAGTTTTACGTTTTGTATTTAATCTATCGGTGCCTTGTTGTAAGATTCAGTGAACTTGTTGTCAGGCTAGGGTCAGGATCCATTGTGAGATCCTAGCCCAGTAGCACCTCGAGTCCTACGGACTTGGGGTGTTACAGTAATAGCACACTAATTTCGACCATAATTTTAACGACCTAACAAATTAACGACCGTAATTTTAATACATGACGACCAGTTGATACATAACGATCGGTTGGTTATATTTTAACGATCATCACATATATAATTTAACGTTCGTGATGATATAACCAGCCGTTTATATTTTGTTACAATAAATTTGGAAATTTTTTAGTCCAAATGAATATATATTCTTTCCTACTTTAACGATATATTATATGCTAGTGAATTAAATATGAACAATCCAATAAAACTCACCTATTTAAGCTTAATATGATCCTTCCATCATGGACGTTCAATATTTGATCTGACGGATGTTAGGAGTTCCTACTTCCTACTCTAAGAGAGGTTCCCACCGGATCCTGACCCTATATATATATATATATATATATATATATATATACACAATATCTTTAATATAGTAGGCTAAAATATACTAAACATGATTTTTAATATATATGGATTACAATATCCTAAAATAGAAGAATAATCAAATAAATGTTTTTCACAGTGAGGAGGACACTTGCAAGTTTTTATTGTTGTACACATATCATGGCAGCACTTCAAATTTGATGATTCATCGAATTTTGTTCTCCACAAAATAGAAGACCCAGATGAAATGCTTGTCTCTACCGTTCCATTCGACTATGATGTAGACAGGGGAAGGTAATATTTTTCAGTTTTCCATGATTTTTTTTTTATCGTGTACCAAGTAGTGATAGTTGATAATATCCATTTTAGCATCTTTTCTCACCATTATTTTTATCCATTCCCCGAGCATTTAGTGTAAAATTTGCATTGCATCTTAGTTGATTTCTTTCTCTTTTGTGTTTTGGAAATCTTTAATATTAATGTAGGCATTCTAATTATTCTTGGAGCTAAAAAAAAGTTATTTATGGGAGAGTGTTTGTTATACACTTTGGATCTCCATTCAACCAAGGAAGTCATGGCCAACACTTCATATATCAAAAGTCGAGAGCGAGAATAAAAGACAACTCGATCATGACATGTGAAGCCGGACGATTTACCCCAAAATTCAACCGATCTGGACTTTCATGTCAACTTAAAAGTTGTAGAGCTACGAATTACCTTCGAAAGTAGTACTCGAGGGTTTTCTAGTTCCAAACACCACAACGAGAAATCTGGTTTTACCGAAGTGTCGCAATGCTGACAAGATGTTGTTTTTATAGGTCAGGCCTTGGGCCCACTTTGATGCTCTTGGACGTATTTCTTCCTCCTTTATTCCTTTTATTTTGGGCTATATTTTATCCCGTAAATTGGACATTTTTTTAATTTGTAGTTGTCTATTAGGAATAGATCTTATTAGAAGATAAATATTTTTAGTTAGATAAGGTCTTATCTAGTTAGGAGATATATCTCAGGGAGATAAGTGTTCTAAAAGACGGCCTAGATGACCGTCTAGAGCGTGGACGGCCACTGGCCTTCCCGAATATGTCCTAGACGGGATTACCTAGACGGATATTTGCTTTAGACGGGTTTAAGACGGAAAAGGACGGGTTTGGACGGCCTAAATGGGGGTTGGACGGTTTAGACGGCTTAAAAAACAGTCTTTTTAAAACCAAATCCTACCCCGATTTTTTTCAAACTTACCCGATAATTCCGTTCTCCTTTCCTGGAAATAACGATTGACAACTGGACTACGAGCACTTCATACTACGACTTCTCCCTCTGGTGCTCCGCACTCCAGTGACCGGTAACCTAGCTTAGTCACTTTCTTCCTCCCTCTCTGGGTTATCTCTATCTCAACATTTCTTTTTTCTAAAATGTTTTTGTCTTATCCCTCTTCTCTAGAACTGTAGACTGCAGGTGCGAGTGTCACGGGCTGAGTTTTCCCTAACTCCAAACCGTGCGGCTCTTAGCTTGTCTCGACCCCTTGTCGTGCTAAGATCAGCCTATTCCCGATGTTGCCAACGAAAGAACTTAAGATTGATGGCTAAGAGAACTTTGAAGGCTTTGTGTGGGAAAGAAAGCTTTGTATTATAAGAGAGCTTTACAATGCTTGGATGAGAGCTTGGAACTTGGATGATGGAAATGAGGGGTAGCCTCCCCTATTTATAGCCTTGGCCACCTCCTCTCCGGGAAGGTTCCGGAATCTATCTATCCTAGGCCATTCCGGATCCTTCCTAACTTGATCTTATCCTAAGGACTCTAGAACTTTCCCTAAGACTCTAGCTAAGTCTTCAAGGATCTTTCGAGTTCTAGAAGTATCCGCCATCTTCCGGGGAAATCCGCCTCCATCCGGATTGTCCCGCCAACTTCTATATGAGTCTAGAGACTTCTGCAAGTTTCTAGACTTGTCTCGATCCTTCCGGTATCTTCCGGATCCTTCCGGATGATTCCGACATCTTCCGGAATATTTCGTAGCCTTCCGGAATATTCTACCATCTTCCGGAACGTTCCGCCGTGTTCCGGATTCCTCTTGAGCATTCCGGATCCTTCTTGATCGTCCCGGATCTTTCCGGAATACTCCTTGTCTTTCCGGTGTGCCATCTTGATAAGATCTTCGTCTAGCATATCGCTTGGCCTTCTTCCCATGCCATTTCTTGACCTTGTCAAATTGTGCCTTAATGACGTCCCTTGACAAGTCGTCTTGTCTTGTCGGTCTTGGCATCGTCACGGAAAAGCGGTCCGTGACACTCTCCCCCACTTGATTTCGCAACGTCCTCGTTGCGAGTCCATGCTCAAGGTCTTCCTTCACCGTGTCAACCTCTTTCTCCAAAGAGGCATTGTTTTCCGAAGGCGAGTGTTGTGTTTCCTCCCACAACATGCCAACCTTTTCTCCTGACGGTTCCCGTTGCGTATCCTCCCGAAACGGGCTAGCCTTGCCTTCTTTGGTGTCACTAGGTGGCTTGCCGTCCTCACATGCCCTAGATGCTCTAGACTCCTCCGCTAATCTAGGAGCATGGCATGCCCTCACGGCCCCGAGCCTTGCTACCCTTTCACCCGGCTCCTCCTCGGGTGGCGACTCTTCCCTTGTTGCCTTTTGTGGGCAGTCCCGATTCAAGTGATCACCATCGCACTTAAGGCATCTAAACCGCCTCACTTTAGGAGTACTCCTTACAATTGCCCCGAGCCTTAGCGGTTCCTTTCTGGGTTCTTCTTGTTCCACCGAGACAATAGAGGCAAGCTTGTTTTTCGTCGGACAATTCCTTACGAGATGTTCCTCTCCACATAAGAAGCAACTCAAGCGGCGTCGTTCTGTCTTCTCGCTCTGGCCCCTATTGAACTTTTCCTTTGGTTTTGACGAACCCTCCTCGCCCGTGCGAGACCAACTTCTTCGATCCATGTTCTGCTCGCCATCACTCCCTAATGCCTCATATTCTTGCTCCTCACCCCCACTATTACCCTTTCTCCTCCGTGGATTACTTTGTTCATGACTTCGGAACTCGATGAGAGAATCCGCCTCGGTCATGGCCTCGGTAAGGGTCTGAACCTTTTGACGGTGAAGCTCTTGTCTTACCCATGGCTTGAGCCCATCCATGAATTGGAAGAAGGCTTCCTTCTCATTCATGTCTGAGATTTCCAACATTATCTCCGAGAACTCCTTCACGTACTCTCGGGCGGTCCCTCTTTGAGTGAGCCTACGAAGCTTGGCCCGGGCTTCATCGTCGGCATAGATGGGGTAGAATTGTCTCTTGAGCTCTACTGAGAACTCGGCCCAGGTGGTGATCAGGGTCCCTCCAGTCCTTTCACAAGTCCTTCTACGCCACCATAATAAAGCTATATCACCGAGGTATAGAGAAGCGGTACTTACCTTCTTTTCCTCATCCGCGATCCCCGTGACGCGGAAGTATTGTTCCATGCCCCACAAGAAGTTCTCTACATCTTTGGCGGAACGACTTCCCTTGAACGTCGTTGGTTTGGGTGCGTCCACTTTCTGCAGTGGGGCAACTCCGACAAGGCCAGCCCCCATAGCTGTCTTGCATGCCGCCAACTCCCTTATGACCGTCTCCAGCTTGTCGGTCAGCGCCTCAAACTTGGCTTTGAGAATTTCATGTTCTGCGGCAAGGGTCTTGTGGGACACGTTCATGGCCCCTTGGAACTCCCCCTTGAGTTCCTCAATAGAGGACTCTATCGTGGATTCGACGTCATCAACCCGCTTGTTGGCGTCGAAGATGGAGTCCCGCATCTCGCCCACGGCCAACTCGACTTTCTCCAGCCTAGCCTCCGTGCTTGACACCACGTCCCTTGATGCATCCCTTGCGGCCTTCTTGCCTTTCTTGCTCACGTCAACGACTTCCGACACGCCTCCTTGGCTAGCCATCGAAACCTCCCTTTGAAACGTTGTTGGCTCTGATACCACTTGTCACGGGATGAGTTTTCCCTAACTCCAAACCGTGCGGCTCTTAGCTTGTCTCGACCCCTTGTCGTGCTAAGATCAGCCTATTCCCGATGTTGCCAACGAAAGAACTTAAGATTGATGGCTAAGAGAACTTTGAAGGCTTTGTGTGGGAAAGAAAGCTTTGTATTATAAGAGAGCTTTACAATGCTTGGATGAGAGCTTGGAACTTGGATGATGGAAATGAGGGGTAGCCTCCCCTATTTATAGCCTTGGCCACCTCCTCTCCGGGAAGGTTCCGGAATCTATCTATCCTAGGCCATTCCGGATCCTTCCTAACTTGATCTTATCCTAAGGACTCTAGAACTTTCCCTAAGACTCTAGCTAAGTCTTCAAGGATCTTTCGAGTTCTAGAAGTATCCGCCATCTTCCGGGGAAATCCGCCTCCATCCGGATTGTCCCGCCAACTTCTATATGAGTCTAGAGACTTCTGCAAGTTTCTAGACTTGTCTCGATCCTTCCGGTATCTTCCGGATCCTTCCGGATGATTCCGACATCTTCCGGAATATTTCGTAGCCTTCCGGAATATTCTACCATCTTCCGGAACGTTCCGCCGTGTTCCGGATTCCTCTTGAGCATTCCGGATCCTTCTTGATCGTCCCGGATCTTTCCGGAATACTCCTTGTCTTTCCGGTGTGCCATCTTGATAAGATCTTCGTCTAGCATATCGCTTGGCCTTCTTCCCATGCCATTTCTTGACCTTGTCAAATTGTGCCTTAATGACGTCCCTTGACAAGTCGTCTTGTCTTGCCGGTCTTGGCATCGTCACGGAAAAGCGGTCCGTGACACGAGCACATCCTTCAACCTATGTCTCTCTCCCGAATCCCTCTCCCAATCTTTGTTATATAGTAAACTAGAGCACTTTGTCTCTCTCGAGTCTCTCCCATTTTTTGAAATTCTAAATGTTTTACTTCCATCTTTCTCTATATATTCACGTGATCACACTATTCTCCTTTTTTTAATTGATTTTGTATTATAAAACAATCAATGTTTAAATATAAATGGGTGAGTGTGAGACATGTGTACTCACTAATGACTAATCTAGTAATCTCACACTCTCAGTAGACTATTACAATGTTCTTTTTACATCTTTGAAATGTTGAATGGGTGAGTGTGAGACATGTGTAACTCACTGAATAATCTAGTAATTTCACACTCTCAGTGGACTATAACGGTCGTTATTATTTGAATTATATGTAATTTATACAAAAATTTAGGGAAAATAAGTGAAACTAAGCCAAAAGCGTCTTGGACGTCTAGAAGGCCGTCTGACCGTCTAGACGGTGGGTCTTCATTCCGGTTCCGTCTAGTGTCTTTTTGAACATTGAGGGAGATATGTTTGTTTCTCTCCCTATAAATAGGCGTTTTCTCCCTAGGTTTTGTCATCTTATTATCTACAATTACGAGTTTTCGTCGCCGGTTTTGTACCTCCCTAAGGCCGATCGACCCTATTGTTAGAGACGGATAGACTAGCTCGTTTTTGAGTTTTTAATAAAGCATTTGAGTTCTTTTCAAGTACAATTGGACGTTTTTCTTTGTTAGGTAGGAATTCAATATAAGTTTATTGATAATTTATTTTGGTTACACCGTTGTAAACAACTACACTCCTTCGAACCTAGATAACCTTACCCGATACCACTTCTTCGACCTAGATAACCTTATCAAATACCACTTACAAACGAGCCCTCCTACACAAACTTCGGATGCTTCATCTTCTTCAAGCTTTTTATGGTTACTTTGTCTTCAAGCTCGAATGTTTATCTCGCAATGTATGATTGAATGTGTGTGAAACATCAACCTTAAAGAGAGGTATATATAGTCCTAACTCCTAAGAATATATATATATATATATATATATATATATATATATATATATATATATATATATATATATATATATATATATATATAATCCTATCCAAATATGGTGAGTATACAATATCCTACACAAACTTCGGATGCTTCGTAGTCTTCAAGCTTCTATAGTTACTTTGTCTTCGAGCTCGAATGTTTGTCTCGCAATGTATGATTGAATGTGTGAAGAATCAACCTTAAAGAGAGGGGTAAATAGGTATATATAGTCCTAACTCCTAAGAATATATATGCTATGTTAAATTTGGTTAGTATATATACAATATCTTATACAAACTTTGGGTGTTTTGTCTTCTTCAAGCTTCTATTGTTACTTTGTCTTCGAGCTTGAATATTTATCTCGTAATGTATGATTGAATGTGTGTGAAACATCAACCTTAAAAAAGAGGGGTAAATATATATATTCCTAACTCCTAAGAATATATATATATATTTTAACCAGAAAAAAGAATATATATATTTATGCTAACCAGATTTGGTTAGTATACAATAGCTTTAATAAAGTATACTAAACAAGATTTATAAGATATTATGGATTACAATATACTAAAATAGAAGAATAATCAAATAAACGTTTTTCACAATGGGACGACACTTGCAAGTTTTTATTGTTGTACGGATATCATGTTAGCACTTTAAATTTGATGATTCATCGAATTATGTTCTCCACAAATTGTAAGACCCGTATGAAAATGCTTGTCTCTGCCTTCTATTCGACTATGACGTGGACAAGCAAAGGTAATAGTTTCCAGTTTTCCATGAAATTTCTTCTTATCATATACCAAACAGTGATAGTTGATAACATCCATTTTAGCATCTTTTTCACCATCATTTTTATTCAATCCCCGAGCATTTAGTGTAAAACTTGCATTGCATCTTAGTTGATTTATTTCTCTTTTTGTGTTTCGGAGATCTACTCGTGATTTAAAATTTTTTTTGGTGGGAAGGAGAGTCAGTGGTCTCCGGCGCATCTAGACACACTTCTTATAAATAAAAAAGGGCTAAGTAGTCAGCAAATGGGGATAGCCCGACCCCTAACATCAGCAACAAGAATACAAATAACACCCTCCGGCGGGTCAACCAATACATGAAAACCAGTCGGAAAGTTAAAAGCAAAAGAAGCTAAGAAATCAGCCGCACAATTGGCTTCCCGGTACACATGACGAATTTGGATATTCCAACTTCTACAAATGAGGCCTTGACACTTGTGCACCAAGCTAGAGAGGGGGTGACAACGTGGGATATCTTATCTTATATGTATTAAATGAGAGAACTTCTTTGCCACGTATCAACGCCACAATTCACGGAGCTCTCAAAAATATTTTTAAAATTTATTTTTAAAAATTGTTTTTAAAAATTAATAATTTTGATATTTACAAATTCAAATCTTAAAAAATTTGTTAATCTGGTAAATAAAATCTGATATTTCAAAGATCAATAATTTTGATATTCAAATTTTAATAGTTTGTTAATCCGTAAATAAAATCTGATAATCTTTTCAGTCACTATTTAAATTATAAATATAATTTTTGGCAAGATTTGTTTTATATTATATAAATATAACTTGAATTTGTTACCGTATTACATGTATAATAAAAGATAATTAAATTTATAGTGAATAAGTAATATTATGCTTTAAAAAATCTTTTTTATTCAAATATTTAGAATAAATATTAAATCACACACTGTGCAGTGCACGGGTAATACACTAGTTCTTACTTAAAAGACTGGTTGCTAGTTGGGAATCCGTTTCCAGGATTACATTCCTACTCGTGATTTAATGTAAATAACTAAATATAGTCATTCTGATTAACCTTGGAGCTAAAATGAAGTGATTCTTAGGAGAATGCTTGTTACACACTTTAGATCTCCATTTAACAAGGAAGTCATGACATCCCCGTGAAAACGAGTTTTTACTATCCTGGTTCCCGACGGCGAGACATTGCGTTAATTCATCTATCCCGTGTCATATCCATGTTTTTACCGGTCTCGAGTTCCTCGCCTTCTCATGTGGTTGGTTTTTGTTCCGACTTTTGTTTAGATCTTGTTGACCTTTGCGGTCATTTTAGTGGTACTTGTTGTGTTTTTTTCTCTTACTATTAACTATTTTTTCACGACGGTTTGTCCGTTTATCGATTTCGACCTCTCGATAATTAAATATGTTATAGTGTAGTCGAGCTTCTTACTTTCTTCATAAAAGACCCTTGTTCATCCCGTATATTTAGGTATGTTATACGAGCCGGACGAGCATAATAGTGGCATGATCAAGCTCGGCTCGTTTATGTTTAGATCTTGTTGACCTTTGCGGTCATTTTAGTGGTACTTGTTGTGTTTTTTTTTCTCTTACTATTAACTATTTTTTCACGACAGTTTGTCCGTTTATCGATTTCGACCTCTCGACAATTAAATATGTTATAGTGTAGTCGAGCTTCTTACTTTCTTCATAAAAAACCCTTGTTCATCCCGTATATTTAGGTATGTTATACGAGCCGAACGAGCATAATAGTGGCATGATCAAGCTCAGCTCGTTTATAAACGAGCCGAGCTTTTGACGAACCGAGCCCAAGTCAAACCCGAGCTGAGACCGAGTACCTCGCCTAAAATAATGCGAAGTTATTTTAGCTGAACGAGCCGAGCCGGCCTTCGCATGCTCAAGCACGGCCTTGTTGCATATAACAGCCCTACGTATATTCAATTGAACAAAGCCTATACCCTCGGATGCTCACTGTCACAACTCACAAGCGATCAGAGTTTGCCGATGATTGCTTGCAGGACTCTCTTGAGGTACCGTGTCTCCTGCTCCTCTCTCATTCTACACTTTAGGTCTGTACTTTGCTCTTTTCATCTAGCTTCTAACTTTTCATCTTTCTCTTTCATCCTTTTTCTCTGGCAGAACCGAGCGTACATTGCTGCTTGCAAACACCATCGCCACCTCGACGCGTCTTGGGAGTTTTCAGTTTCGGGTACATCAGTTACTTTCTTCAAACAGTAATTTGAATTGTGGGTTTCCATGTTTGGTACTGTATCGCCGCAATTAGGGCTCCAAATAGATTAGCGATAGAAAATGGGTGATTGGGGTAGTTTGCTCTTTTAGTATATTGAATGGAAGAGCTGGGATAATGCGGTAAATCATGCACAAAACCACTCATAATCCAAACCCGTATACCATTAGTAAAATGTTATGTCAGTAAGATGTGTGCGAGTGGTGAATTGCTAACATATATTACGCGGTTAGCTGCAATTCTGTTGCTGCAAAGTGGCCTAAGCTATTGATGACCTTGGGTAGTTTCCCATCACTAATATGCTAGTATTGCAATGAACTCATACTATGTCATACTTCCAACAGGAATGCTATTCTTATCATGTTTTGATGACACACAGTAGGCAAAGGTTGGCCGAAGATTATTCAAGCTCAATGGGTTGGAACAAGAAGAAAAAATCAGTTAATTCTGTGTGGAGACCAGTCTGTACTGCAGCCAGTTTAAAAGCAGGTTTGATGTCTTTGCATTAGAGTTCTCTTTCCATTTTTATCTGAGATGACCTTAAATCAGATAGATCTCTATCCGAATTGATAAATTATGACCTCAATTTTTTTTTTTATTTCAATGAAATCATGAATGAACTCTCTAATAGTTTAACGGCTCTTGATGAGGGGTGAACTTGTCAGTTATATGCTACTGAGACCACAATGTTTAAAGCTTAAGATCGTGATTATATAAAGTGAAAATAAGTTTTGAACTATTATATAAGTTAAACACTTAGACTACAGTGGCGGGGTTACCGATCCTTTCGGATTGTAGCTAATGACCTCAAGGATCATCATTATCTATAGAAATGGCTTTAGCTTGATATGGTTAATTGTGTAATTACCGTGATGATATTATTAAGATAAACTTACAGAAGGCTCTGTGGAAGTAGCTAGTGATTTGCAAGATAAAGATGGAGTTAGTGAAGTTGAAGAGGCATGCGATTCTAGCATCCTTCCAGAAAATGAGGAAGACAAGGCTGCAGAAGAAACATCAGATCATTCTTCTGCCAAACATTCAGCTTCTATTGAGGTTGATTGTTGTCTCAGAAATATTTGGTGCTTTAACCTTTTTACGATCCATGATCTTAGCTGTAAAAGAGCATTAATGTTGTGAATGATGGTCTTTTGGATTTACCTTTTTGTCATTTTAATCATAAAATCCATTATTGCATATGCTGCTAGGTTTTGACTGGATTCTTTTTTCCATCTAGGCTTAACTTGCCCTTAAGCATAGAAAAACGTGACACACAGTTGATTCATGCTATAAGTTAGGACATATGGTTTACCTGTGGAGTGTGGCTGTGAGATTCATTTGACCATCTGTTCCTCATTTGAAGGGGGATTTTAGGATCAGTATGATCTAGATGTGCACATTTATTTATATAACTAAACCTAGGAGGTTTTCTTAGATTCAATAGAACTTGTGACTACAGATTTTTAATGAATAGAATTGCATAATTTGTTAGAAACGGTAATTTCAGTTATAGTATTAATGTCCTTCAAAAGTAGAATCTCGGGGACGTAAGTTGACTACGGAATTTAAAAGATCTAATCAATAAGACTCAAATTTTGACTTTTTGGTCCATACAAATTTCAAGTTAATGCCAATGGAACATTGAGGTGGGTAACAATAGGTCATCATGTAGGTTACTATGATTGAAAGAACATCTCCTTTTTTTTCCTGTCAAGTTTTGTCAACTTGAAATTATTGCTTGGAATGCAGGTTGGTGCTTCCATCATGCGTTTCATCAAAGGCAAAGGGTGAAAGATTGAATCTTAATTCATATGCTTAACTGATAAAATCTGTACCATTCCCATTTCCTTTTCCTTATTGACTTTGATAAATGGTTTTTGCAGTGGATCTATGCAGAAGAGTATTGAAGAAGAGACGGGAGCTAAAATAATATTTCCTTCATCGAGAAATGAAGATTCAGTCAGTAAGGGTTTCTTGGCTCAAAGCTCTTGATTTGTCCTAAAAATTTAGTCATGTTTATTGAGTGCCATCAGTATAATACTATAGCGTGTGCCCTTATAAATCTGCCTGATTTTGTTGCACAAGAACTTCTCTAATATACTAAACAAGGGCATGGGTTCTAATTGAATATTAGATGGTATCACTGAAATATTCCAAAACTTACTGGAAGTTTGATTACATAGAGATAATTATAATTGAGGATTTTTTATAATTATGCAAGTGACCATGATCATTACGGCATAGGAAAAGCAATTTAGCAGTTGAATTGAATTGCTACTTTTTTCCTTGAATAGAGGCATGACTAGTGAGATGTCGGAGTTTTGGAGTTATTGATGGAGACCACATGTCCACATGTTACTTTTTCTCTATATTCATTTTTTTTTTCCTCAATGACAAGCACCTATGAAATCTTATTCATTGAAATTTGACTTATATGCATTAATTTTGTACATATGAGTATATGACCCTGCTTAATGCTCAATTCATTTATGATTTTTGTATCTTCATAGTTTCGTGCCAATAAAAGTGACAGAAGCTAATTTTTTGAACCCACTCAGTTCTCTTTTAGACAATAAATTCCTTCTTTAGGCAACTGTATCCAATTTTCCACAGGTAGACAGGTAGTGATGTGATGACATTTCAATCTAGCCACCCTTCAAACAGTTTTCCTTTTTGCAGGTTTTAATTGGAATTCTTAACTCTGAATCACATTCCACATTTTAGTCCTATGTCCAAAATTTTGATAGGACATCAGGTGTACCTAATGATGACAAGATAATATAAAATAGTAACATCTAATACGGAAGTTCAATATGTATGAACTATGAAAAGACCTTTAGTTTAATGAAAATAAAAGGCATGATGTTGGTCAGAAGACCCGGGACAAGGATGTAGATTTACACAAATAGTTCATCTCTTATTTGGCTTGATACCGAGTCCAAGTTCTGCACAAATGTATGGCAGTTTATTTTATTTTATTTTCACTTGTATATTTATTTGGGCAAGGCTGTCCATGTAAAACAGTAGTTTATGGGTGATTATATGTAGCATATTTTGACTAGGTTGAAGCAGATGATGGATTTGTGGATGTATCATCATGCCTGCATATTGTTAAACAACCGTAGTTTATTTTGCACTAATTATCATTAGTTGGTCCGGAGTTATAAATACTCTATTTGATCATAGCTGATTCCATGTGGATGCCTTTTCTTGTAGTAATTGAAGGTGATTCTGTAAAGAGCATCACTATAGCTTCTGACAAGATCCAAACTATAATCAATGAGGTAAAATATATCTCGTCTTTTCAGTATTACTTTGAAGCAACTTTTATTGTGTTGTATATGCTTTACCTTTTATAGAGTGTTAAAACACCTAAGGTTGTAATCTCAGGTTATTGACTTAAATGTCATTATATAAACTAATTAAAAATATAATTTCTCCTTCCAATATTTCTTTTTTTCCTTGAACGATCTTCTCTATATTTCTTATGTTCTACATTGTTTTATCATTTTTCTGAATTTTTTTTAATATTTTGATCTTTTCGGTTTCGGAAAACAGGCAGTCCAGAGCCCAAACCTTGACTACTCTCATTTCATTTCTCTTCCATTGGCTATACACCCGGAGCTTGTTGAGAAGCTGTTTATGTTCCAGAACTCAATTCTGGGGAAAAATAGCCTTGAAGAAGATATGGGAGAGAATGAGAAAGATGGTTCAGATGATGGAACAAAAAGTCAGTTATCAGAGAAACCTCCTGTCGAAGTGAAGCTTAATGTTGAAGATGATAGTAACCATGTTAAAGTGGATATCAAGAATATACCTCTGATAAGTTACCAACCAAAATCATCAAAGACCAAAACTTTATCTGGTAGACTTATTGTTCCTTTCTTGCATATTTTGACATTATTATTATATTAGCTATGTTGATGTTTTACAGTCCGAAGAATTTCATTCCTGGCCTCTGTCAAGTATTTACTATAGTTTTATAAGTTGTTTGATGGATCTTGTAGTTTATGTCTAAAAAAAGGATTTTTCTCAGTGAGAAGGAGCTGTGATACTTGTAAAATTTTGAGTTGCTGATGATAGTGCTTAGGGGTGCAGACAACCTCGCTAGGTTATACTCTTGAACTAATATCTTATCTCAATGTTCCCAATATGCACGTATCCAAGAATATGAAGAAATCTTTGTATGTAAATAACCATGTCAATGGTTGTTCCACTTTATATGTTATTATAGTTTGTACATTGTACTCTTACAGTTTTACTTGCAGTTATATATTTATTTTATTTGTTTCAACACCCTAGCCTCTTTCTCACATGCAGACTTGGGGATTGACAAGTCGATATTCATCAAGCCGAAAACATTTCACTTGACCGTTCTGATGCTGAAGTTATGGAACAAAGAGCGAGTTCATGCGGCAAAAGAAGTTTTGCAGGTAAAGAACTTACAATTAGACATTGTTTTTTAAGCAATAAAATTTGTGAATGTGATAAAGTTCTTTTCCCTTCATTCAGAGTATATCTACTAAAGTAGCAGAGGTTCTAGATGGCCGTCCTCTTTCTGTAAGACTCAAGGGTCTGGTAAGGTTCCTTTGACTATTGCTGATTCATCAGTTTTTCAATGATGTTTTTTTGGAAAAGGCTAGAAACCTTATATTATGATATATTGGCAACTTCATATGCAAGGATTTAAAATATATGATCCTTCTACCTACCGTATTTAGCATGGTCAATCAGAAGAAAAAAAAACTACTTTAGTTTTTCCTTTTTTTTTTTACAGTGTTTTATCTTATTAATGTCATGCTATGTGTTAAAGTAATCTTGTGTCACCTTTCAGGACTGTATGCGAGGATCACGGGCCAATGCCCGTGTTTTGTATGCTCCTGTAGAGGAAATTGGGAATGAAGACCGTCTAGTACGGGCCTGTGGTATCCTGCTGTTTTAAGCTTCTTTTGCTCCTTCAAATTTCAGTCTGGTATATTTAATCAAAATTTCAATGAGCTAGCTTTTTACTTGCATATGCATTTTGTAATTCCTTTACATGTCTTAGAAGTCATCATTGGTGCATATAAAGAAGCCGGTCTTGTTCTGGAGAAAGATGCAGGGCAAAAGTTAAAGGTACATTATGCAGCACAAGCTCTTTTACAGTTAGTTTCTCACATGGTTGTCTAATGTTTTGTGTTTTGTTGTTTTGTGAAAATCCTTAAGCTCAAACACGTTTCTCGACGTTTCTCCCCTCAATTATTGAATGCGTAGACATTGTACATTGAATATCTTATCACACAGGGTCTTTGGTCATGTTTGTCAAAGATTTGTTTAGGGTGTGTTCTGAAGAGATAAGCTAGGATGTTTTATAGTTTTGCAAATTTAGGAATATAGGGTGAAGTGTTTGGCATGTAGGAGCCTTTGGTGGAGGTAAGATTTTCAGAGCCTATTTAGGAGCTTTGGTGGAGGTAAGATTTCAAAATTTTGTTCAAAATTTTGCAAAACTCAAAAATTTTCCCAACTAATCTCAGATGAACACAACTTTTTTGTTTTATTGGGGAGGACCTTCACCTTGAATTATAATTGGAAGATACTCAATTCGTAACCAGGATTTGCTTGGTCAATCGGTTCAAACTGTGTCATGAACAAATTTTTTGATTTTTAAATTCCACTTAAGATTTCCGTGTGCATCTTATTCTAAAAAATCAGATTACAATTTTGTATTTTAAACCCATTGCTATCAATCTTTGGTGATAAAGGCCTCAGTGCATAAGTTAAAAGTTAATGTATTCTATACATCTTGAATAAGAATCAAGTTCATTTTACACAATATCATACTTCCAGTTAAACCATTCATTTAATTAGGCATTGAACTAATGACAGAAAGCTTGAAACATTTCACTTCATTACGTATGAGCTTACTTATATTTTACATAATTAAACACCAGGTACACGATTCTACAAATTAACTGATTTTTATGTAAGCTGTTAGTAGTAAAATTATTGCTTGTAAAGTATTTTTTGTTTATATATGTAAGGCTAAATTATAATCTTAAATACCAGACACCCATTATACCCTTGCAGAGCGAGTGCCATAACTTTCTTCTTTGAAATCGGACTAAAGATAGAGAATGACTCAATCTATCCCAGTAGACTATTATTACTATAGTAAGCGTGTAACAGTAACATTATGTTGTTTGCAGTTGCATGCAACTCTGATGAATGCAAGGCATAGAAGGTGCAGTTATTGCTTTATCTTGATCTGTTTATGTTTCAGTCCCTTATAAATCACATGATCTGTTTCGAAGCTGTAAATTGTGTGTGACTTCCTTATGACGCCGCTCTTTTGATTATATGTATAACCCTTCATTTGTGAGATTTGCTAAAATGCAAGAAGTTGCAATTTTTTTTTCTATCAGGAAGGCGAGGAACAAAAAATTCGATTCCTTTGATGCCAGAGACATTTTTGACAGGTATGGATCCGAAGAGTGGGGTGAGTATCCTATCCGCGAAGCTCATCTTTCACAGAGGTTTGTTTTCGACGAGAGTGGCTATTACCATTGTTGTGCCTCATTACCCTTTCCGACAAGTTCAATATAGGAATCATCAATGCATATATTCTATCACCACTGGTGTAACTTTGAGCAGAAATAATGTGCATTTTCTCGCAATGTATGGTCTGACCATGTATAATTTCGGCTCATTCTTCTCTAGCTGCAAATATTACTGAACTTTAGATGTGAAATTTGTGGTTTCAAGCTTTCTTTTAGTTTTTCCATTGCAGAATGCAGAATACTAAACTATGGATATGTTGATCAATAATGTTTTATGAATGTGTTCAAACTGCTTGAGAACTCAGACAAATGGCATGTTGTGTGTTTTCCTTGTCTATTATCATTGTCATTCTTGCTGAGACGAAAGGATGTGGATCCCTGAAATCCCGAAAAATCAGGATTTGAACTCTCGAGTCATTAACTTGATCTTTGAAAACCTACTTGTGTGAAATTCTTGATTAAACCAACTAATTTGCACCTGAAAACCTGCTAGAGCCAACCATTTTGCCAACATTTCTACTTTGCATAAGCTTTCTCAAGGCCTCCACTCCATCCCACCTACCCAAACCAGCAAACATATTAGACAACAACACATACGTCGCTGGGTCATGTTTACTCATGCGAAGCACGTGCTCTGCAGCTCTCTTCCCCGTCTCAAAATCACCATGACTACAACAACCACCAAGCAAAGTCTTCCACAGTAAAGCACTCGCCTTTACCGGCATTTTCAAGATCATTTCTTCAGCTTCTCTAACATTTCCACTTCGACCCAGAAGATCAACCATACACATATAATGATCCTCGCCTGGTTCAATCCCATATACACACTTCATCTCAGAGAAATACTTTCTACCTTCCTCAACAAGCTGTCCTTGGCTACAAGCACTCAACACTGCAACAAACGTAACATAATTCGGCTTTATACCTTCTACTAATAACATATCCTCAAATACTTGAAGGGCTTTGTTTGTTTTTCCGTTATTGGCATAACCAATCACCATAGCTGTCCAAGAAACAACAGACCGGTTCTTCATTCTGGTAAAGACGGTTACCGCGTCGTCCGTGGACCCACACTTCATGTACATGTCAAGAAGCGCATTGTCGACTTGAATATAATCTTCGTTGCCCTCGACCTTGATTCTCAATCCATGAGCTTTTCTTCCTTCTTGTACCGAAGCTTGGGTAGCAGATGCATTAAGCATTGTAGATAATGTGAACTTGTCAGGTATTGTAAAACCCGTCTTCCTCATTTGTCCGATGATCTCGAGTGCTTTCCCTGGTTCGCCACAGTTCAAGAATCCGGTTGCCATTGATGTCCAAGATATCACATTCTTGTAATCCATTTCATCAAATTCCTTAAATCCATCTAATAGATTTCCACTCTTTAAATATAAGTTAATCAAAGAATTTGCCACACCTGTCTCGGTTCCATGTCCGGTTTTCACTAGCAATGCGTGAACCTGTAATCCGATCTCCATAGAACAAAGCTCGGCTAAACCAGCAAAAACAGAAGAGAAACTAAACGCATCAGGCTTCATCCCATGATTGATCATTTTTAACCAGAAAGAAGGAAGCTTTGAGGGATCCAACCTTGAGAATCCATCTAACATTATATTCCAAGTTACAGTATCTTTTGCAGTGTTGCATAACTCAAATGCCTGCAATGCCTCTCCAAATTTATCATTCCTGATCAGGGTAGTCAAGAAGGCGTTCAAGATAAACACACTGGATTCGAGCCCAAACCGGATGATCAAACTATATGATTGATACGCTAGAGAGACACCGGTCGCCAAGAGGGAGCAAGCATGTAGGATGCCCACAAAGGTAAATTCATTGGGTCTAACACCAGAACTGATCATTTGCGAAAAAAAGTACACTGACTGATGAGGAAGGTCATTTTGGACGAATCCATTAACCAGGGAAGTCCATGAGACAAAGTTTCTGTCAGGCATTTCGTCGAACAGGTTAAGGGCATCTTGAGGGTCCCTGCATTTCAGGTACATGTTGAGGAGATTGTTTTGGAGGAAAATGGAAGATAAAAGAAGTGAGTTTTTCATGAGGTGGGCATGGATTGATTTCCCATGAAGAAGATCATACGATTCAACACAAACTCGTAAGCGGTCAGAGTAGGCCGCTAATGGCGATTTGATGTCGAATACTCTTGCGTTGTTTGTAAAGTGGCTTGAATTGGAATGGATAATTCTGTGGAGATGAAATGGAAGTGAAAACAGGGGAATCCTTGTGCTCGGAAGAAGCATCTTCCATCTCATCTCATTGGGAGCCTTGGTACGATAATACTATTCAGTTCTCTCTCTCTTTGTTCCCGCCTGTAACTATTAGTGAGATTCTATTGTGATCTATAATTTGCTAATTAAAATCAACGCTCTCATGTCTAGGCCCCATCCCGTCCTTTTCTCCCTTGCCCTATCCAAACCCTAGACTCATTCTCTGGCGACTCCTTTCTCGGGTCTCTTCTTCCCTCAACTCCGATCTCTTCTTCTCCATTCTGTCATTTCTCTCTACTATCCTTATACCCTTGTCGAATTCAATTCAGAGATGGCATTGGCATGTCGAATTCAATTCAGTAATGGCATTGGCAGCTTCTTTGAGAAAGGAGAAGAAGCTGCCAGTGCCATCTCTGAATTGAATTCGAAGCCATTAGGCCGCTATGGGCGCCCACTTTGTGTGGAATGGGCTAAGGTATTCTCGTAACTTGTAAGTAACAGTGATATACATATTTGAACTATATTGCCCTCTTTCATGATGCAGGGGAAAGAAAACATAGATGTTCATCGATGGGCAAACCAAGGCCTAATAAAACCCTATTCGACATGAATTTTGACTCATCTGATCTGGAGAGACACTTTTGAAGGTAGTGTTGGTGTAGAAATGCGGGGGCGCTATGCATTAGTTCATTTTCTGACTGTGGAGGAAGCCGGTGAGGCTGTTACAGCGAAGCACATGAGGTAGTATGCTCATTGAATATATTTTTGGATTATTCAACGATGAATAATAATGATTTTATATATAATTCTACAGCTTATGAGGTGGTCATATCACAGCAGATGAGAATTTTGCGAGTTCTGAGGTACTATAAAAATGTTTCTATACTTGCAATTTTGTGAGTTCTGAGGTACTATAAAAATGTTTCTATACTTGCAATATTGTGAGTTCTGAGTTACTATAAAAATGTTTCTATACTTGCAATTTTGTGAGTTCTGAGCTACTCTAGTCTTTCTGTTTCTATTTTTGCTTTTGTTAACCATTTCATACCCAAAATACATTCATGTGAATAAAGACGGCTTGATGGTTTGTCACTTTGAGTAAAACTGCTTGATGGTTTGTCACTTTCTCCTTGCATGATTCACATTTTGCTTTTCCTATGGGTATTCCGGATTTTGCCCACATGATTTTTAGAGTTCGGATTTTACCCTCAGTTTTGCAATTTTCCGACATTCCGGTTGGTACCCTTGATGGTTTGTTACTTTCTCTCTCGAAGAACTGAACTGCATCTTTATAGAGCGACAATTATTACCTTTATTTCATCACATGCTTCCTCTCTCACCTGATCTTGGTGGGATTTGGGGGATTTGAGCATAAAGATGCAGTTCTCCACCATAAGTGTGATTTGGGGGATTTGAGGGGAAGCATGTAAATTATGTAATGGAGGCCTTTAAAATCCACATTTGAAGGATGACTCTGATATGGTGGGATTTTGGGGGATTTGAGCTGCAAGAGAGCCACAGAGAAGGCCTTTAAAACCCACAAATTTCAGGTACTTCTATAGAGGACAAAATAAGAAGCTGAAATCAGGAGACTTCCTGGTTCTAAAGCCGAAGAATGTGAAGATAGCTGAGCATGATAAGTTGATGAGGAAGTTCAAGCATAAGGAAAGTCTTGTTTCCGTGCTTGGGAGAAAGAACCCAGAGAACATTGTTGTTGTTATGGAGGAACTGGTGGCTAGGAAGAAGCTAATTAAATGTATTTCGAATCTGGATAAAGAGGAACTCGAGTTGTTGCTAGTGTTCTTGCAGAAGAACTGCACTTCGCCAAGGTTCTTTCGGTTTCTAATGCCTTTTGCTAGCAAGGTACTTCGGATTCGAGCTGAAGATGTTAGGTCATCAGAGAAATTGATGGATCTTGTAGTGTATGTCTGAAAAAATGATTCTTCTCAGTGAGAAGGAGCTGTGATATTTGAAAATTTTGAGTTGCTGATCATAGTGCTTAGGGGTTGCAGACAATCTCGCTAGGTTATACTCTTCAACTAATATATTATTTCAATGTTCCCAATATGCACGTATCCAAGAATATGAAGAAATCAATGTATGTAAATAACCATGTCAATGATTGTTCCACTTTATATTTTATTTTAGTTTGTGCATTGTAGTCTTACAGTTTTACTTGCTGTTATATATTTATTTTATTTGTTTCAACATCCTAGCCTATTTCCCCACATGCAGACTTGGGGATTGACAAGTCGATATTCATCAAGCCGAAAACATTTCACTTAACCGTTCTGATGCTGAAGTTATGGAACAAAGAGCGAGTTCATGCGGCAAAAGAAGTTTTGCAGGTAAAGAACTTACAATTAGACATTGTTTTTTTAAACAATAAAATTTGTGAAGCATTGTGATAAAGTTCTTTTCCCCTTCATTCAGAGTATATCTACTAAAGTAGCAGATATTCTAGATGGCCGACCTCTTTCTGTAAGACTCAGGGGTCTGGTAAGGTTCCTATGACTATTGCTGATTTCATCAGTTTTTCAATCATGTTTTTTTGGAAAAGGCTAGAGGCCTTCTATTATGATATATTGTTTTGACCAATCAGATTTGATTTATCGTACAGATGCACAGGGAAAGATCAAGAATGTCTAGAATCAATTTTCCTATCCATCGAGTGTACCCTTCTGTTACAGATGCACAAGCTACTTATACTTGTATTCTTATTTACAAAATTGACCCTGTATTCATAACTATTTACAATATATGGACTTATGTTTCTAATCATCTCATAATTGGCAATTTCATATGCAAGGATTTAAAAAAATGATCCTTCTTCTTACCATATTTAGCACGGTCATCCAGAAAAAAACTACTTTAGTTTTCCCTTTTTTATTTACAGTGTTTATCTTATTAATGGCATGCTATGTGTTAAAGCAATCTTGTGTCCCCTTTCAGGACTGTATGCCAGGATCATGGGCCAATGCCCGTGTTTTGTATGCTCCTGTCAAAGAAATTGGGAATGAAGACCGTCTAGTACGGGCCTGTGGTATCCTTCTGTTTTAAGCTTCTTTTGCTCCCTCAAATTTCAGTCTGGTATATTTAATCAAAATTTCAATGACTGGCTTTTTACTTGCATATGCATTTTGCAATTCGTTTACATGTCTTAGAAGTCATCATTGATGCATATAAAGAAGCCGGTCTTGTTCTGGAGAAAGACGCAGGGCAGAAGTTGAAAGTACATTATACAGCACAAGCTCTTTTACAGTTAGTTTCTCACATGACTGTCTAAGCTCAGACACGTTTCTCTATGTTCGGAAGAGATTAGCTAGGAGGTTTTATAGTTTTGCAAATTTAGGAATCTAGGGTGAAGTGTTTCACTGTGTTTGGCATGTAGAAGCTTTTGGAGGAGGTAAGATTTTCAGAGCCTATTTAGGAGCTTTTTGGGCCAAATGTTTAAAGCTTTTCTTAGTAGCCTATGCTTTTCGGAGAGATTTCTAGATTTTGTTCCCAAACAAATTTGATCTCCAAAAAAACTCCTACACGCCAAAAACTACTTATATTCCTAAATTTGCAAAACTCAAAAATTTTCCCAATTAATCTCTGTTGAACACATATTTTAGTTTTATTGAGGAGGACCTTTACCTTGAATTATAGTTAGAGGGTACTTAATCTGTTACCAGGATTTGCTGGGTCAATCGGTTCAAACTGGGTCATGAACAAATTTTATTGATTTTTAAATTCCACTTGAGATTTTAGTGTGCATCTTAATTTGAAAACTTGGGTTACAATTTGTATTTAAAACCTATTGCTATCACTCTTTGGTGATAAAGGCCTCAGTGCATAACTTAAAGGTTAATGTTGAATCAGAATCAAGTTCATTTTTCACAATACTATACTTCCAGTTAAACCATTCATTTAATTAGCATTGAAGTAATGGCAGAAAGCTCGAAACATTTCACTGCATTACGTATAATTAAATTAGCTTATAGATGATTCTACAAGTTAACTGATTTTAATGTAAGCTATTAGTAATAAATTATTGCTTGTAAAGTAATTTTTGTTTATCTATTTAAGGCTAAGTTATAACCTTCAATACCAGACCCCATTATACCCTTGCAGAACGAGTGGCGTGACTTTCTTCTTTGAAACCGGACTAAAGACATAGAATGAGACTCAAATCGATCCCAGTATACTATTACTACTATAGTAAGTGTGTACGAGTAACATTATGTTGTTTGCTTTGTTTGCAGTTGCATGCAACTCTGATGAATGCAAGGCATAGAAGGTGCAGTTATTGCTTTATCTTGATCTGTTTATGTTTCGGTCCCTTATACATCACATGATCTGTTTCGAAGCTGTAAATTGTGTGTGACTTTCTTATGACGCCGCTCTTTTGATTATATGTATAACCCTTCATTTGTGAGATTTGCTAAAATGCAAGAAGTTGCAATTATTTTTTTATCAGGAAGATGAGGAACAAAAAATTCAATTCCTTTGATGCCAGAGACATTTTTGACAAGTATGGATCCGAAGAGTGGGGTGAGTATCCTATCCGCGAAGCTCATCTTTCACAGAGGTTTGTTTTCGACAAGAGTGGCTATTACCATTGTTGTGCCTCATTAACCTTTCCGACAAGTTCAATATAGGAATCATTAATGCATATATTCTATCACCACTGGTGTAACTTTAAGCAGAAATAATGTGCATTTTCTCGCAATGTATGGTCTGACCATGTATAATTTCGGCTCATCCTTCTCTAGCCGCAAATATTACTGAACTTTAGATGTGAAATTTGTGGTTTCAAGCTTTCTTTTAGTTTTGCCATTGCAGAATACTAAACTAAGGATAGGTTGATCATTTATGTTATATGAATGTGGACAAACTGCTTGAGAACTCAGACAAATGGCATGTTGTGTTTTCCTTGTCTATTATCATTGTCATTCTTCCTGAGACGAAAGGATGTGGATCCCTGAAATCCCGAAAAATCAGGGTTTGAACTCTCGAGTCATTAACTTGATCTTTGAAAACCTACTTGTGTGAAATTCTTGATTAAACCAACTAATTTGCACCTGAAAACCTGCAAGAGCCAAACATTTTGCCATCATTTCTACTTTGCATAAGCTTTCTCAAGGCCTCCACTACATCCCACCGACCCGAACCAACAAACATGTTAGACAACAACACATACGTCGTTGGGTTATGTTTACTTAGGCGAAGCGCGTTTTCTGTTGCCCCTTCCCCGTCTCAAAATCTCCATGAGTACAACAAGAACCAAGCAAAGTCTTCCACAATAATAGTAAATATCATTTCTTCTAAACTTTGAGTGCATGAAGAATATTATCCCTTGAAGTTATTAATATTATCATTTCTTCAGCTTCTCTAACATTTCCAGTTTGACCCAAAAGATCAACCATGTAATGGTTCTCTCCCGGTTCAATCCCATAGACGCGCTTCATCTCGGAGACATGCTTCCTACCTTCCTCAACAAGATCTCCTTGGCTACAAGCACTTTGATGAGTGTGGGCTTCTTTTATCTTTTTTCCCCAAGCTTTTTCCCCATTAATAGTAAATATTATTTCTTCTAAACTTTGAGTGCATGAAGAATATTATCTCTTGAAGTTATTCATAATTTCATATTATCATGTCATGTGATGTTTGCTTTGTAGCCCAAAGTATAAGAATTAAACATGGATATCCTCCTAACATGATGGGTAAATCTTGAATAACCTTAGAATGTGCCATTATATTATTAACAACTATCCTAAACTGAATTGGTTTAGACGCAGTTTTCACATAAATGTAGGAAATAAATTTTTCTTTCCAAAACAAACTAAACAATCACTATCAACGAATGCACACAAATCATAATTATAAAAATCTTCGACGCATATGGTGATAGGAATTTAGATGCTATTTGGATTAGTAAACCTTAAGCATACTTCTATTTGCAAGTTAAGCTCTTCATCATCTTCAAAGACAGGTTGACTAATTTTTTATTTTTTTATTTTTTTATGTATAACCTTTTAATCTTTTTGAGCTTGAAGCTTCTCTTTGTGGTTGCGATATATTGAGTTGAATACTAGTTCCCGGACCTTCTAGGTTTGGTCTATAGTTAGATCCAATGCTTCGCAGATCTATATTATATCTAGCAGGTTCCCTAATAGTTTTTCCAAAATTATTAGCTTCTAGTTTTCTGTTTAAGGCTGCTAATAGGCTGACAATTTCATCATCTACTTTAAACAGTTTAAAGGAAGGTTCCTTTCTAAAATATCTAGTTTGAAGACTTACTTTATTTTGTGAATGTAAATTGAAATGAGGACTACGTCTATAACTCTCACTTTTGGAAAGACTTCTATTTATTGGAGGTGGATGAGAATTCATATGAATTCTTCCTTCATCAATAGTTAAAATTCTTCCGTGGTTAGGAATAGAAAGATTTTGGAAAGACTTCTATTTATTGTAAATGACACGTTTCTTTGTGCATACTAATTCCCTCAGTTAGCAATTTTAATGCTAAGAATTTATGCGAAAGTGGTCTTCAAGACTTACATATAATTTGGTCTACACACCCAAGATACATGCTTATATATTTCAAGTTATGGTTTTGGTTTCAAACATCTCATTTTTTGTAGGATGTTGAAGTATCTTACTCTCATGCCTACATTGATGGAGTGAATTTGTGTTCATTGACAATCCATATGTTACATATATGGAGGAAGTAGTCTAGTAATTTTTCTACTGCTTATTGCTTCTTAATATCATGTCTTGTGTTTTTTGGTTAGTGATGACTAGTTCCTACTGTATTAATTTTCATGTTTTGAGATACTCAACTTCTAGTTCAAACTTGATATTCTTTCTTTTCTTGTTTTGCTAAGCTTCTATTGAGGTATCAATTTGTCTTATATTATCAAGCCATGAGTTAAAATACTTATTGCTTCTAACAGATACTATGACATATAAGTTATCTTGCCCGTGGAACAACATTCACAAAATATTGTTACAGATAACGTCGTGCCTTGTTATTTGGTGTTGATTTAGCCCTAATGGTTTGTCATCCTAATCTTAGTTAATTACTTTTTTTCCTTAAAGAATTTCCACTTATTGATATATGATTTTGTTTAAAGGTCTATGGTCTTCAAGCTAAAGCTCTACTAAACCTACATAGGCATGAAGAGGCTTATGTTGCATACAAGAATAGTACAAACCTTAACATGGATTCATATCCCAAATTATTCGGTCAAAATGATAGCATCGTTTCGTATAACTCTGTATTGCTATGTAACCGAGCAACTTGTTACTCCAAATTAGGCCAAAGTGTCAATCGAAATCGTCTCTCTTCTTATTCAGAATGGTGAAGCATGGGATCGAAAATGTTGAGGAAATCCTACCTATAGTTTGTCTGAAGAGTAGGGAATTTCAACCCTAAATTATTATGAAGTTAAGAATCTTACTTCAGTTCCTTAATTGTATGTTTTACAATCCAAAATATCAGATAATGTTGGCATGACCATGCAATAGAACCGCTCTCAACAATTAGACACATTTTGTTCTTCATCAGGACTATATGTATGTAATTCGATGTTAGGGTTATATATCTACTAAGTTCTGTAAAATTGATGACAACTAAGGGCATATCAGTCTTTTTCTATAAAAAATACTATGCAAAAATACACTACTCGTGCCAAACATGCACTAGTATTTTACAAAACCAAAACACTACAAAAACACAAAACACTACCCAAAAACACTAAAAAACACACACACTAGTGTTTTCGAATTTTCCGCCAAACATAGCCTTAAATTGCATATTACTTCACTAATAGTTTGATCATTAAATTTTGTGTTCCACAAACTAAGTTAATGCAATGCACATTAAGATCAAAGTCTTGTAATGATGACCTGAATTGCACAAACATAAATGTAGGTATATTTTTTTTGTCTTTGTTGTGTTTTTGGATATTTTTCCATTTGAGTAGGTTTGTTTCAGTTGCTTGATTTTCATTATTTTTTACTACTATATCTTCAACCATTTCTTCACGTACGAATTTTGAGAACAATGGAATTAATGTTCTTTTAAAGAACTATTCTTTAGCAATGATCGGGGTTTCAACCCCTGACCTATACATTTTTTCCAATTGCTCTTCGTCAATGGAATAATCAATTGGGCTAGTGTAGTTGTTTCTTCTAAATAAAACATTTCTTCCATTTTCTTTGAGCTTCACTATCTTCTACTTGCATCATTTCATACACTTCCTCATAATCTAAACTTTCAGATTCTTCCTCTTCCTCTACTACTTCTACAATTCCTTTGTTATTATTTAAGGCTAAGTCAAGAGTTTCTTCTTAAGTTATTTCAATATAATCTAAGCTCCCTACAACTTCAGCTAGTGTATTATTCTTTCTATTTTTGTATTCATTAGCATAATGACCTATTTACCCACATGCCCGACATTTGCAACTCTTTTTCTTCTCAAGACATTAAGAAACTTCTCTTAAAGAACCTTCTTTTATTAAGAAAGAGTTTTCTATAATATTTTTTCTGATATTTTTCCCTCTTTGTTTATTGAAGCTTTTATTTCTATAATACTTCCTTCCATAACAATTTTTTGGTTATCTTTTCGGCTACGTCCCCATTCTCCAAGAAGATCTCAACAATTTAAAAATTGTCGTTTCATATGTTGGATTCCCTTAACTTCTCGATATTTTTTCTCAACCCGTTTTCTAATGAATCTCAATCTATTTCCTAGGGTGTCTCTTAAGTTATATTTTTCTATCCATTCTTGATACATTTCACTAATTTATTTATTTATGGATTTACAGAGTTTATCGAATAACATTTGAAGATTAATCGCATTTTCTCCCAACTTATAGTAATAATACGCAATTTTTGAAAGATAATTTTCTAAATATCTCATACTACAAATTTCAAGAGTATTTAATTTTCTTTGCCATTCAAATAATTTTTTTTATCCTTATCATCTTTGTCTTCAATAAGTTCATATTCCAACGCTTTGCAGAATTGCGTAAACATGACATCTGGTGCTTCTACTGCCCTTAAGGTTTCTTTAATTTCTTCATTGATTCCTTCATACCAATATACCATAATTTCATACCAACTATGCTCGATATAATTTAGGAAATTTGTTGATCTCCATTTAGGGTTCATGTTTAAGACACTTATCATACTTTTCTTCCAAAAGTCTAGCACATCTTTTCGGTTTCTTACCCCATCTAGGCTAAGTTTATATCCGGTTACACTGATGGGCTCAAGTAGGGGTTCTCTTTTATTAGGTCTATGATTTGGCATAATACTAACTCCAAATTTAGCTGTTTTTTTCTAAATAACTCCTTGAGTCTTAAACTAGCTTTTTGTTGACTTGTAGACCCTTGTTCATATTCTTTATAACAAGATCTAGTGGCCTTGTTAACTTCTTGTTCAGAGATTATTTCTTCTTCCACATCATTAACATATATCTATAACTCTTTTTCCCATCTTTTTATCTAATTTTCTTTTAACTTCAGTTAAGGGTATGGTTTCTAGGTCTTTTAGTTTAATTAAACCCATTTGTTGATACTTTTCTTCTTCTTATGCTTCTTCTTTTGTTTCGGGCTTTTTAATTACATTTGGTACTGGAAATTTCTTTTGTGGATTTTCGTTTTGGAATGAATACTTATAATGAAAACCGACTAACTTTTTGATTTGAGGGCTTAGACTAATTGTTGCCCCCAAGATGTCGAATTTCATTGGTGATTACAAGAAGTTTTTTTTTTTAATTTTCTTTTGTAATAGATAATAAAGTAGTAAATATTACTTCCCTATATTTTGCAACGGTTTGTCGCAACTTAATTAAACCTGCTTCTAAATCTGCAATATCGTCGAGAAAGAAGTGAGGAATCCTCTTTTCGACTATGACTCTACTTTCCGCATTCAGTTCTAGCTATTTTCGCACCTTCTAATCGACTTGAACAACATATACGGTTCCCTCTATCCCATTTTTCATTCCTAATGAAACAAAATAATCTTATTTTCTTCTTCGGTTGAAAAGAGATGTCTTGAGCAATCGGAGAA
Organism: Fagopyrum tataricum; assembly: GCA_002319775.1. Classification (NCBI taxonomy): domain Eukaryota; kingdom Viridiplantae; phylum Streptophyta; class Magnoliopsida; order Caryophyllales; family Polygonaceae; genus Fagopyrum; species Fagopyrum tataricum. The sequence goes on from CM008279.1 coordinate 55,307,811, forward strand.
GCACTTTGATAAACGGATTATATCTTGACCGATTCCATTAAGGTATTAGTCTTTTTCTATTAGACTATAATATTTAAAACAACCTCGTGATAACCTTGTCAAGCGTTTAAATGCTTTGCATGTGGTGTTGTTTTATGTGGACAATTTTCCTAAACCTCCGGGTTTCCTTAATTTTTTAGATTAAAATTAATTTTTAAGTTTACTTAACAACCTGGCTCCGATACCAAATGACAAGATCATACAAAAATTATAAAATGCGACTTAAAATTACAAATAAGGATATAAATGCAACTTATTATAAACAAGATATCTTTAATATAAATTTTAGAAAGTTGTGGGTAAAAAGAAAAAAAATAAAAAAAAGTATATTTGATGGGATTGATGAGGCAATTTAGGAGTGTATATATAATAAGCGTTGCAAATTAATACAACATATGATTCAAAATTATCGCGAACCTCGTTATTACATTTATGTTACCCATCACCCGTCATCTCACATTCTTCCTTTTAATAGCTATTAACTATTTTATTTCTCTTACCTTGTGTGTGAGTTAATCCAATACAAACAACTTTTTTTTAATATATGTTGGATCACGTAGTCTTAGAAGTACCATAAGGAACGTCAAGTTAGATGTCCTAAGAAGTGGAAACAAGTAATAAGTACGCGTATTAACACAATTAATTATGATGGAAACCTCAATTTACCAATCTGTATATTGATATTAAAAAACACTTTCTTCCTCTCTTTGTTAGGTCGGAATTCAATATAAGTTTAGTGATAATTATTTTGGTTACACCGTAGTACATAACTACACTCCTTCGAACCTAGATAACCTTACCATATACCACTCCTTCAAACCTAGATAACCTTTCAAATACCACTCACAAACGAGTCCTCCTACACAAACTTCAAATTATTCGTCTTCTTCAAGCTTTTATGGCTACTTCGTCTTCAAGCTTTAATGTTTCTCTCGCAATGTATGTATGAAAATTGTGTGAAGCATCAACCTTAAAGACAGGGTTAACTAGTTGTATATAGTCCTAATAATATATTGTTGTAGGGATATCATGATAGTACTTCAAATTAGACGATTCATCTAATTCTGTTCTCCACAAACTGAAGACCTTGATGATATGCTTCTCCCCGCCCTTCCATTCGACTACGACATGGACAAGAGAAGGTAATATTTTTCATTTTCCCATGAAACTTCTACTTATCGTATACAAAGTAGTGATAGTTGATGACATAAATTTTAACATCTTTTTTCACCATCATACTTACCCATTTTCCAAGCATTTAGTGTAAATTTGCATTGCATATTAGTTAATTTCCTTCTCTTTTGTGTTTTGGAGATATACTCATGCTTTAATGTAGGCATTCGAATTGGTCTTGGAGTTAAAATGGAGTTATTCTTAGGATAATGCTTGTTACGCACTTTGGATCTCCATTCAATCAAGGAATTCATGACCAAAACCTAAGATATCAAGAGCCGAGAGCGAAAAATAAAAGACAACTCGATCATGACATGTGAAGTCGATCGATTTAACCCCCAGAAACCGACCAATCTGGACTTTCATGTCAATTAAAAAGTTTCAAAGCTTCGCATTACCTTCGAAAGTAGTACTCGAGGGTTTTCTAGTTCTAACAACAACAACGAGAAATCCATATTTATAGAAGCGCCGCACAAGATGTTTTTTGTAAGCCAAGCCTTAGGGCCACTTTGAGGCTCTTGGTAATTTTTCTTCCTTCTTTCTTCCTTTTTATTTTGGGCTATAAATATAGCTTATCCAATTGGAACTTTTTTTTTTTTATTAGTTATCCAATAGAGATATATTTTATCTTACTAGAAGATAAGGTTTAGTAGGTAGATAAGGTCTTACTTTACTAGAAAATATATCTTAATAAATATGTTAGTTTCTCTCCTTATAAATAAGACGTTTTCTTCCTATATTTTATTATCTTATTATCAACAATTTACGAGTTTTCGTCGCATGTTTTGTACCCCCCTAAGGCCAATCGGCCCTACTGTTTGAGATCAATCGACTAGCTTGTTTTTTAGTCCTTATTAAAGCATTCGAGTTGTTTTAGATATGTGTGGCTAATTCTCATCTTTTCTAGGGTATGGAGAGCTTCGTTGACCTATGATATTGAATCGATTCTATAGTGTGTTGGATGTATGCTTGTATAAGTTATGGTAATATTTGTATATTCCTTGTAAAATGCGAGATCCGAGTTTGAAATCTTTCTTTGTTGTATGTTCATCAATGTGTTGATGGAAAAATGAGAGAACCGATCACTCGTTCCTCCATATTGAGTTCGATGTGAATAATAGGCTATGTCTTGGGTATGCGCCATTCAACGGGGTTGACAACCATTAATGTATACCAATCATAGTCCTAACCACGTGACAATAAGACAAAGTTGTTTCCCATATAACTAGACTTACATTCAATTGAGATCTATCTTTTTTTTTTTTTTTGAAAGGCAATTGAGATCTATCTTATATGCATGTTGTGGTGATCTAGATTTTAGAATTGCTTTATTGATTGATACTTACTCTCTATTCTCCTAACTTCGAATTATCTAGCTTTGGTTCCGATAAAAAATACAATATTTTTCCTCTGCTCTCTATTATTGATTTACATTTTTTTTTCTATGGAGGCCGATTAACCTTACAAAGGTTTTTCCCGTCTTTCGCTCCACTTTCGATTATGTTTTGTTATTTACTTAATTTAGATCAAAGATTGTGTGTTTGTTTGATCGACTCTACTTGGTCCACTACTTGGTCGATCGACCTTACTTGTTTTTTGGTCTTCATTTTCTTTGTTTTTGACCTTTTGCATATATTCAGTTTATTGTGTTATTTAGTTTTTTTAATTAATTTGTCAAAGTAAGACACTGTTTTTCATGTGTTCGATCCTGACTCCCTTACTACAATGAGTCTTGTAATTATATGCAAGATTTGAGGCTCATGTAACTCACGTTTCATCCCTCTTCAATAGTTAAGAAGTGTCATGAATTATCAAAAAATAAGCTTCTCAACATAAGAGAAGAAATTATGGGTCTTCATTCGAGTGATAAATTGGATCGAGAAACCACCGCCCAAAGGTGCTTAGCCAAGAGTAGTCCGAAATGGGCTCGGCCATCTAATCACTGAGCCAAGGCATATATTATTATCATCTGTCGATCCGCCCTTCATGCTTGTTAGCGGACTGATCCATCCCGAGTCGGCCTACAGATCTCACTTTTAGGTCTCAATTTTTCATGCGTAGTAGCAAGTCCATGCTGAGGCTTATGCCCTTTAAAGAAAGTATTGTTAGAGGTCTAATACAGAGCTTAAGTGTATTCATGTATTTGTGTAATCAAGCAATATATGGAGAAAATGTCCAACTTCAAATAAACAGAAAATAGAAAAAATTGATTGAAAACAAGAAGCATGTAATTCATGGATAGATCGAAGTAGTGATAATATCGATTTCAAATATGAAATTCCATGTTCGACAAAAATTTGATTAGTTACTGAATATGTTAGCAGTAAAATTCGATTGTTGTGTAACCATATTGTTAATTAGTTACTGAATATGCAAGCATCTTAGTTTGGATCTTAAGTTGGATCTGCATATGCAGGATACAGACGGAGGTGATCCAAACTATCCTGCATAAGTTTGGATTGCTGAGTAGAATGAAGCTTGTACAGTAGTGATTCATAGTTTGTATCTTTTAAGACTGAAAATCGATTACAAACCTCTGTATTATGCAGGATAGTTTGGATCCTTTTTTTTTTTTCTTTTTTTTCTTGGTTTCACAGGTCTGTTAGATGACGAAGTAGCGGGACACGGGCGGAGGTGGAACCGCCTGCCGACGGTGGCGGAAGCGGATGCCTTCGATTCCTTCGTTGCCTATGTAACTATGTTGCCGTCCCTTTCGAGATTGAGAAAAACCTACACAAAATTTGAACACGTGACTCCCTAAACACGTATTAGTTTCTCAAACAAGTGTTTTGTTAAAAATCTGCCCCAAAATTCTAGGGTTTTGTTAAACTAGTGGTTTCACCAACCTTCCCAAACACGAACTATATATATATTTGAATAAAGTTTCTACCTTCGGATGCTCACTGTCACAGGCGATCAGAGTTTGCTGACGATTGCTTGCAGGATTCCCTTGAGTTACCGAGTCTCCTGCTCCTCTTTCATTCCACACTTTAGGGTCTGTTCTGTTCATCTAGCTTCTAACTTTTTATCTTTCTCTTTCATCCTTTTTCTTGGGCAGAACCGAGCGTAGGTTGCTGCTTGCAAACACCATCGCCATCTCGACGCGTCTTGGGAGTTTTCAGTTTCGGGTACATCAATTACTTTCTTTAAACAGTAATTTGAATGGTGGGTTTTCATTTTGGGTACTGTATTGCCGTAATTAAGGGCTCCAAATAGATTAGTGATAGAAATCGGTGATTGGGGTAGTTTGCTCTTATTGTATTTTGAATGGAAGAGCTGAGATAATGCGGTAATTCATCCACAAAACCACTCGTAATCCAAACCAGTATACCATTAGTAAAATGTTATGACAGTATGAAATGTCTCTCCTTACACATATTTACCAATCATTTTTTTGTGTGGAAAAGTATTTTTACATTTTAAGGTTTTTCTTGATAGCTTAATAAGGGTAAGATGTGTGCGCGTGTTGAATTGCTAACACATATTACGTGGTTAGCTACAATTCTGTGTAAAAAACAGTAGTTTATGGGTGATTATCATGTTTTGATGACACACAGTAGGCAAAGATTGGCCGTATTCAAGCTCAATGGGTTGGAACAAGAAGAAAAAATCAGTTAAGTATGAGTGGAGACCAGTCCGTACTGCAGACAGTTCAAAAGAAGGTTTGATGTCTTTGCGTTAGAGTTCTCTTCCCATTTTTATCTGATATGACCTTAAATCAGATAAATCTCTATCCGAATTGATAAATTATGACCTCAATTTTTTATTTCAATGAAATCATGAATGAACTCTCTAACAGTTTAACGGCTCTTGATGAGGGGCGAACTTGTCAGTTATATGCAACTGGGACCACAATGTTTAAAGCTTATGATCGTGATTATATAAAGTGAAAGATAAGTTTCGAACTATTATATAAGTTAAAATAAAGTGGCGGGTTACCGATCCTTTCGGATTTTAGCTAATGACCTCAAGGAGCCTCATTATCTATGGAAATGGCTTTAGCTTGGTATGGTTAATTGTGCAATTACCGTGGTGATATTATTACAATAAATTTACAGAAGACTGTGAGAAAGTAGCTACTGATTTGCAAGATAAAGCTGGAGTTAGTGAAGTTGAAGAGACATGCAGTTCTAGCGTCCTTAAGACAAGGCTGCAGAAGAAACATCAGAACATTCTTCTGTCAAACATTCAGCTTCTATTGAGGTTGATTGTTGTCTCAGAAATATTTGGTGCTTTAACCTTTTTATGATCCATGATCTTAGCTGTAAAAGAGCATTTATGTTGTGAATGCATGGTCTTCTGGATTTACCTTTTTTGTCATTTTAATCATAAAATCCATTATTTCATATGCTGCTAGGTTTTGACTGGATGCTTTTTTCCATGTAGAACTCACTTGCCCTTAATCATAGAATAATGTGATGTACAGTTGATTCAGAGCAGGTTATACACTTTCCAAAAGCGATGGTTTACCTGTGGAGTGTGGCTGTGAGATTCATTTGACCATCTGTTCCTCATTTGAAGGGGGATTTTAGGATCAGTATGATCTAGATGTGCACATTTATTTATATAACTAAACCTAGGAGGTTTTCTTAGATTCAATAGAACTTGTGACTACAGATTTTTAATGAATAGAATTGCATAATTTGTTAGAAACGGTAATTTCAGTTATAGTATAAAATATTGAGTGATGGATGTATATAGGAACACAACCAGTGTCCTTCAAAACTAGAATCTTGACGATGTAAGTTCACTATGGATTATTAAAAGAACTGATCAATAAGATTCAAATTTTGACTTTTTTGTCCATACTAATTTCAAGTTAATGCCAGTGGAACATTGAGGTGGGTAACAATAGGTCATCATGTAGGTTACTATGATTCAAAGAACATCTCCTTTCTTTTCCTGTCAAGTTAATGCCGACTTGAAGTTATTGCTTGGAATGCAGGTTGGTGCTTCCATCATGGGTTTCATCAAAGGCAAAGAGTGAGATATTTGATTCTTAATTCATATGCTTAACTGATAAAATCTTTGCCAGTCTCTTATCCTTCTCCTTATTGACTTTGATAAATGGTTTTTGCAGTGGATCTATGCAGAAGAGTATTGAAGAAGAGACGGGAGCTAAAATAATATTTCCTTCATCCAGAAATGAAGATTCAGTCAGTGAGTTGCTTAGCTCAAAGCTCTTAATTCGTCCTAAAAATTTAGTCATGTTTACTGAGTGCCATCAGTATAATACTATAGCATGTGCCCTTATTAATCTGCCTGATTTTGTTGCACAAGAACTTCTCTAATTTACTTAACAAGGGCGTAGGGAAGTACAACCCATGGGTTCTAATTGAATATTAGATGGTATCACTGAATTATTCCAAAACTTACTGGAAGTTTAATTACACAGAGATAATTATAATTGAGGAATTTTTATAATTATGCAAGTGACCATGATCATGACGGCATAGGAAAAGCAATTAGCAGTTGAAATGAATTGCTACTTTTTTTCCTTGAATATAGTAATGACTAGTGAGATGTTGGAGTTTTGGAGTTAGTGATGGAGACCACATGTTACTTTTTCTCTATATTCATTTTTTTCTCAATGACAAGCACCTATGAAATCTTATTCATTGAAATTTGACTCATATGCATTACATTTGTACATATGAGTATATGACCCTGCTTAATGTTCAATTCATTTATGATTTTTGTATCTTCATATTTTCGTGCCAATAAAAGTGAAAGAAGCTAATTTTTTGACCCCACTCAATTCTCTTTTAGACAATAAATTCCTTCTTTAGGCAAGTATATCCAATTTTCCATAGGTAGTGATGTGATGACATTTCAATCTAGCCACCCTTCGAACAGTCTTTCTTTTTGCAGATTTTAATTGGAATTCTTAACTCTGAATCACGTTCCACATTTTTAGTCCTATCTCCAAAAATTTGACAGGAAATCAGGTGTACCTAATGATGGCAAGATAATATAAAATAATAAAATCTAATCTTAAAAAGAAATGGAAGTTCAATATGTATGAACTATGAAAAGGCCTTAAGTTTTATGAAAATAAAAAGCATGATGTTGGTCAGAAGACCCGGAACAAGGATGTAGATTTACACAAATAGTTCATCTCTTATCTGCCTTGATATCGGGTCCAAATTCTGCACAAATGTATGGCAGTTTATTTAATTTTATTTTCACATGTATATTCTTTTGGGCAAGGCTGTCCATGTAAAACAGTAGTTTATGGGTGATTATATGTAGCATATATTGACTGGGTTGAAGCAGATGATGGATTTGTGATCTATCACCATGTCTGCATATTGTTAAACAACTGGAGTTTATTTTGCACTAATTATCATTAGATGGTCTGGAGTTGTAAATACTCTATTTGATCATAGCTGCTTCCATGTGGATGCCTTTTCTTGTAGTAATTGAAGGCGATTCTGTACAGAGCATCTCTTTAGCTTCTGACAAGATCCAAACTATAATCAATGAGGTAAGTTATCTAAGTTATGTTGTTTCACCTTAATGATGTAGAATATATCTCGTCTTATCAGTATCTCTTTGAAGCAACGTTTTTTGTGTTATAGATGCTTTACCTTTTATAGAGTGTCAAAACACCTAAGGCTGTAATCTCAGGTTATTGACTTAAATGTCATTATATAAATTAATTAAAAATATAATTTCTCCTTCCTATATATATATATATATATTTTTTTTTTTTTTTCTTGAACGATATTCTCTATATTTCTTATGTGCTACATTATTTATCAATTTTTTATTTTTTTATTTTTCATAATATTTTGATCTTTTCGGTTTTGGAAAACAGGCAGTCCAAAGCTCAAACATTGACTACTCTCATTTCATTTCTCTTCCATTGGCTATACACGCGGAGCTTGTTGAGAAGCTGTTTATGTTCCAGAACTCAATTCTAGGGATAAACAGCCTTGAAGAAGGTACGGGAGAGAATGAGAAAGATGGTTCACATGATGGAACAAAAAGTCAGTTATCAGAAAACCTCCTGTAGACGTGAAGCTTAATGTTGAAGACGACAGTAACCATGTTAAAGTGGATATCAAGAATATACCTCTGATAAGTTACCAACCAAAATCATCAAAGGCCAAAACTTTATCTGCTAGGCTTATGGTTCCTTTCTTGCGTATTTTGACATTATAATTATATTAGCTTTGTTGATGTTTTACAGTCCGAAGAATTTCATGCTGGCCTTTGTCAAGTATTTACTATAAAACAATAAGTTGCTTTGTGGATCTTGTAGTTTATGTCTAAAAATGATTCTTCTCAGTGAGAAGGAGCTGTGATACTTGTGAATTTTTGAGTTGCTGATCATAGTGCTTAGGGGTTGCAGACAATCTTGCTAGGTTATACTCTTGAACTAATATCTTATCTCAATGTTCCCAATATGCACGTATCCAATAATATGAAGAAATCAATGTGTGTAAATAACATGTCAGTGATTGTTCCACTTTATATTTTATTATAGTTTGTACATTGTTCTTACAGTTTTACTTGCAGTTATATATTTATTTTATTTGTTTCAACACCCTAGCTTATTTCCCACATGCAGATTTGAGGATTGACAAGTCGATATTCATCAAGCCGAGAACATTTCACTTAACCGTTCTGATGCTGAAGTTATGGAACAAAGAGCGTGTTCACGCGGCAAAAGAAGTTTTGCAGGTAAAAAACTTACAATTAGACTTTTTTTTTTTGAACAATAAAATCTGTGAAGCACTGTGATAAATTACTTTTCCCCTTCATTCAGAATATATCTACTAAAATAACAGAGGTTCTAGGTGGTCGACCACTTTCTGTAAGACTCAAGGGTCTGGTAAGGTTCCTATGACTATTGCTGCTTTATCAGTTTTTCCATGATGTTTTTTTGGAAAAGGCTAGACGCCTGCTATTAGGATATACTAGTGTATTTCCCGTGCACGGACGTAACTTAATAGTTATTCATAATATTTGTATGATAAAAAATCTTTTATATAACTTAATATTAGTTATTTAATATAAATTTAACTTATCTTTTATCATACATATAATACGTTAACAAATTCAAGTTATATTTATAACTATAATATATTAAATTGTACATATTGTGGTTCTAACAAATATAAATCATTTAGTTTAGACCAACGATCTAGATTGTTTTCAAAATAAAAATTTTAATTTGTTTGGGATATGAAAGTTTATTTAAAACGGCAATCCTTCTTACAATTTATAATTCTGATTTGAAGATTTTTGAGTTGGGATAAACTTAGATGCGACACGTGATAATCTGAGAGATATTCTTGTTACAATAAAATTAACCTAAATTATTTTTATTAAAAACCAATATAAGATTTACTTTTTATAATATTTTTGGAGGTTTCAATAAACGTGGACGCAACACGTGACAAGGAAAGGCTCTCTCAATTAATACTTATAAGATTGGTTTGAACAATCAGATTCGATTTTTCGTACAGATGCACAAGGAAATATCAAGAATGTCTAGAATCAATTTTCATTTCTATCGAGTGTACCCTTATGTTACAGATGAACAAGCTACTTATACTTGTATTCTTATTTACAGAATTGACCCTGTATTCATAAATATTTACAATATATGGACTTATGTTTCTAATCTTCTCATAATTGGCAATTTCATATGCGAGGATTTAAAAAACGATCCTTCATCCAGGAAAAAAAAAAAAACTACTTTAGTCTTCCCTTTTTTATTTACAGTGTTTATCTTATTAATGGCATGCTATATGTTAAAGCAATCTCGTGTCACCTTTCAGGACTGTATGCGAGGATCACCCGCCAATGCCCGTGTTTTGTATGCTCCTGTTGAAGAAGTTGGGAATGAAGACCGTCTAGTACGAGCCTGTGGTATCCTTCTGTTTTAAGCTTTTTTTGCTCCTTCAAATTTCAGTCTGGTATATTTAATCAAAATTTCAATGACCTGGCTTTTTACTTGCATATGCGTTTTGCAATTCCTTTACATGTCTTAGAAGTCATCATTGATGCATATAAAAAAGCTGGTCTTGCTCTGGAGAAAGACGCAGGGCATCAGTTAAAGGTACATTATACAGCACATGCTCTTTTACAGTTAGTTTCTCAGATGGCTGTCTAATGTTTTGTGTTTTGTTGTTTTGTAAAAATCCTTAAGCTCACACACGTTTCTCCTCTCAATTTTTGAATGTGTACACATTGTACGTAGGAAATCTTATTACACAAGGTCTTTGGTCATGTTTGTCAAAGCATTTGTGTAGGGTGTGTTCTGAAGAGATAAGCTAGAATGTTCTATAGTTTTGCAAATTTAGGAATCTACTGTGAAGTGTTTGGCATGTAGGAGCTTTTGGTGGAGGTAAGAGTTTCGGAGCCTATTTAGGAGCTTTTTGGGCCAAATATTTAAAGCTTTTCTTAGCAGCTTATGCTTTCGGAGAGATTTCTAAATTTTGTTCCCAAAAAAAATTTGATCTCCGAAAAAGCTCCTACTCGCCAAACACTACTTATGTTCCTAAATTTGCAAAACTCAAAAATTTTCCCAACTAATCTCTGCTGAACACAACTTTTTAGTTTTATTGGGGAGAACCTTCACCTTGAATTATAATTAGAAGGTACTCAATTCGTAACCAGGATTTGCTGGCTCAATCGGTTCAAACTAGGTCATGAACAAATTTTATTAATTTTTAAATTCCACTTAAGATTTTAGTGTGCATCTTATATTAAAAAATCGGATTACAATTTTGTATTTAAAACCCATTGCTATCAATCTTTGGTGATAAAGGCGTCAGTGCATAACTTAAAGGTTAATGTATTCAATACATCTTGAATAAGAATAAAGTTCATTGTACACAATATCATACTTCCAGTTAAACCATTCATTTAATTAGCATTGAATAAATGACAGAAAGCTTGAAACATTTCACTGCATTACGTATAATTAAACTAGCTTATAGTCTACAAACGCCAGATACACGATTCTACAAGTTAACTGATTTTAATCTATCCCAGTATACTATTACTACTATAGTAAGCGTGTACCAGTAACATTATGTTGTTTGCTTTGTTTGCAGTTGCATGCAACTCTGATGAATGCGAGGTTTAGAAGGTGCATTTATTGCTTTATCTTGATCTGTTTATGTTTTGGTCCCTTATAAACCACCTGGTCTGTTTCGAAGCTGTAAATTCAGTGTGACTTCCTTATGATGGGGCTCTTTTGATTGTTTGGATAACTCTTCGTTTGTGAGAATTGCTAACATGCAAGAAGTTGCAATTTTTTTTTATCAGGAATACTTGGAATAAAAATTTCGATTCCTTTGATGCCAGAGACATTTTTGACAAGTATGGCTCTGAAGAGTGGGGCGAGTATCCTATCCGTGAAGCTCATCTTTCACAGAGGTTTGTTTTCGACGAGAGTGGCTATTACCATTGTTGCGCCTCATTACCCTTTCCGACAAGTTCAACATAGGAATCAATCACCACTGGTGCATTTTCTGGCAATGTATGGCCTGCCCATGTATAATTTCTGCTCATCCTTCTCTAGCTGCTAATAATACTGAACTTCAGATGTGAAATTTCTGGTTTCAAGTTTTCTTTTTATTTTGCCATTGCTGAATACTAAACTAAGGATCGGTTGATCATTTATGTGTGAATGTGGACAAACTGCTTGAGAACTCGGACAAATAGCCTGTTTTGTTTTCCTTGTCTATTATCATTGACTCATTGTCATTCTTGCTGAGACAAAAGGATGAGAGTCACTAAAAATATTATTTTCATATATATTATAATATATTTTGCCACTGCAGAATACTAAAAATATTATTTTTCCTTGTCTAATATTAATTTTTAGTCGATATATAAAACAATAGAGTGGATAGACCTTAGTATTAGGTGTAAATGGTCAAGAATTTAAATGCCCTTTCTACCTTGTTATTTCATTATTTTTTCATATATATATTACCTCATATTATTTTTTCCCTTATAAATATTTAAAGTTAAGAATTTTTTTTTTTTTTACTTTTTATTGTCATCCTTTCATATATTTTTCATTAAAAAAATATTTTTAGCCTTTTTCTTTTTTTTTTAAAACTAACATAATTTTTAAAATTACAGGCCTGCCAGACAAATAGCATGTTGTGTGTTTTCCTTGTCTATCGTCTGTTATCATTGTCATCCTTGCTAAAACAAAAGGATGAGAGTCATTAAATTGATCTTTGAAAGCCTACTTGTGTGAAATTCTTGATATGGATCTCGGAATCACGTCACAAAATTCATGATTTTCGGTGCAAAAGCATCAGCATCGGCCCATTTTCGACTTGTAGTGTACCTTAACCACATTAAACCAACTAATTTTTACCTTAAAACCTGCTAGAGCCAATCATTTTACCAACATTTCTGCTCTGCATAAGCTTTCTCAAGGCCTCCACTCCATCCCACCTACCCAAACCAGCAAACATGTTAGACAACAACACATACGTCGCTGGGTCATGTTTACTCAGACGAAGCGCGTCCTCTGCAGCTCTCTTCCCCGTCTCAAAATCTCCATGAGTACAACAACCACCAAGCAAAGTCTTCCACAGTAAAGAATTCGCCTTTACCGGCATTTTCAAGATCATCTCTTCAGCTTCTCTAACATTTCCACTTCGACCCAAAAGATCAACCATACACATATAATGATCCTCACCCGGTTCAATCCCATATACACCCTTCATCTCAGAGAAATACTTCCAACCTTCCTCAACAAGCTGTCCTTGGCTACAAGCACTCAACACAGCCACAAACGTAACATAATTCGGCTTTATACTATCTACTAATTACATATCCTCAAATACTCGAAGGGCTTCGCTTGTTTTTCCGTTATTGGCATAACCAATCACTGTCCAAGAAACAACAGAACGGTTCTTCATTCTGGTAAAGACGGTTACCGCGTCGTCCATGGACCCACACTTCATGTACATGTCAAGAAGCGCATTGTCGACTTGGATATAATCTTCGTTGCCCTCGACCTTGATTCTCAATCCGTGAGTTTTTCTTCCTTCTTGTATCGAAGCTTGGGTAGCAGATGCATTAAGCATTGTAGATAATGTGAACTTGTCAGGTATTGTTAAGCTCGTCTTCCTCATTTGTCCGATGATCTCGAGTGCTTTCCCTGGTTCGCCACAGTTTAAGAATCCGGTTGCCATTGATGTCCAAGATATCACATTCTTGAACCCATCTAATAGATTTCCACTCTTAAAGTATAAGTTAACCAAAGAATTTGCCACACCTGTCTCGGTTCCATGTCCAGTTTTCACTAGCACTGCGTGAACCTGTATTCCGATCTCCATAAAACAAAGCTCAGCTAAACCAGCAAAAACAGAAGAGAAACTAAACGCATCAGGTTTCAGACCATGATTGATCATCTTTAACCAGAAGGAAGGGAGCTTTAAGGGATCCAACCTCGAGAATCCATCTAACATTATATTCCAAGTTACAGTATCTTTTGCAGTGTTGGATAACTCAAATGCCTGCATTGCCTCTCCAAATTTATCATTCCTGATCAGGGTAGTCAAGAAGGCGTTCAAGATAAACACACTGGATTCGAGCCCGAACCGCATGATCAAACTATATGATTGATAGGCTAGAGAGACACCGGTTGCCAAGAGGGAGCAAGCGTGTAGGACGCCGACAAAGGTATATTCATTGGGTCTAACACCAGAACAGTGCATTTGTGAGAAAAAGTACACTGACTGATGAGGAAGCCCGTTTTGGACGAACCCATTGACCAGGGAAGTCCACGAGACAAAGTTTCTGTCAGGCATTTCGTCGAACAGGTTAAGGGCATCATGAGGATCCCTGCATTTCGTACATATTAAGGAGATTGTTTTGAAGGAAAATGGACGATGAAAGAATTGAGTTTCTGATGAGGTGGGCATGGATTGATTTCCCATGAAGAAGATCATACGATTCAACACAAACTCGTAAGCGATCAGAGTAGGCCGCTAATGGCGATTTGATGTCGAATACTCTTGAGTTGTTTGTAAAGTGGCTTGAATTGGAATGGATAATTCTGTGGAGATGAAATGGAAGTGAAAACAGGGGAATCCTTGTGCTCGGAAGAAGCATCTTCCATCTCATCTCCATTGGGAGCCTTGATACGATAATACTGTTTAGTTTTCATCCCACTTTGTTAGCTTCTTCATCCGCAAATTCCACACTGATTTTCAGACGGTGTGCTGAATTTTGGTTTAGGTTGGTACAATACTACAATTTAAACCAAAATGAAGAAGTTTATTGTCCGGAAAAAACGCACAGACTCACAGTGGTTAGTCATGACCAACACAGAACAATCGAAGTTCATTAAAAATAAATTAAAGGGCAATGCTTATCCGGTACCTTTAAAGTATAGTGTCCAACAATTAAGAAAGGCATACAACAAATCACAAAGTTACCACATAATTTTTATTTAGAAATAGAAGAGTAATATTCATATAGGGACGGAGTAAAAAAAAAATAAAAAAATTAACGGGTGTACGAGATTTATAAAAAAAAATATAACAAGAATAAATTATACATGTAATTTTACTATACGTTACACTTGTAATAAATGATGTGTCCATACATGTGTATTTGAAAATTTTTCCGTAAAAGTAAAAAAATATATTTTTTACTTTAAGTACAGATGTAATTTAAGCATTTATGAATTTTATTATTGTGGAAAAAAATCATGTATATTTCATTTCTCCTATTCCTCCAAAATTTTATTTAAAAAAACAAAATTTAAAAACTTAAATTGGATTTTTTTCCGTCAACGAAAACATAGTACATAAATTGTAAACATATATAACATATTATTATATAACTAATTAGCATTGTCAATATATATATCAGTTAGGCATTAGTGCTGAAGAAAATCCAGGTAGTAAAAAAGCTAATTCACACTCGGTATAAAATTTATAGACTAGGATTAGGAGCCTTGACCAATTAAAAAAAAAGCCAGGACCGGAGTCTATATTACTTTTACTGCATACTCTACAAACTTGCAGCCATTAATAAAATTGAACGACAAAAAGTAATATTCAACCTAAGAAAATTTATATTTATATTTAAAAGTGTACGGGAAAAACATATTTTGTGGGTTGCATGCATTATATTATAGTGTCTTAAGCTATGAGAATATGTCTAAGCAATATATTGACTGATTTGGGCCGCATGCACCCAACCAAGAGAGCATAATCGCCATTTAAACCTAATAAATTTAAATCCAATGAAATTAGGATTATACATGACTATACGTATGTAGGCATTTTTTATGCGATAAGACCGGATCTTAATCAATTATAAGATAACCCGTAAATTCATTTATACAACCTACAATAGTAGACTAGCTATAGATCCATTATTTATTTTTTTCCGGACATTACATCAAATACGTTGCATATATTCCAAACTCGACAAACCAACTTACAAACAATAAGTTTATAATCTATACAAAGCAACCCATAGTGACATTTCGCTTTAGATAATAATGCGAACATCATAGAAATTAACCGTTCTGTTTTGAAGTCCATTACGATGTTCAATACTAATATATAGCCATATAACCATAAAGAAAGTAAAATCAGGGGCAAGGCAGGAAGTGTAATAATTAAGAATATCAGGGGCAAAACTGGAAGTAAATAACAATGGCAAGCGGGTAATTTTTAAAATAACAGATTCATCCAAGTATCGCTTAAACCCTTGACCCGATAAACCAAACACCCCTCAAAACACTATACAATGCCTCCCCAAATAGCCACCTTCCGACTTCTGCATATCTTCAACCACTCACCTCTCAACTCTCCTCTCTTCCTTCGTCTCCGTCGCAGCCGTCTCTCTTTCTCCACCGTCTTCTGCTCAACCTCTTCCCCACCGCCCAGAAAGCAGACAAGTCTTCCCCTTTCGTCTCGCCGTCTTCCTCCTCTGTCCCTCAATCTCAAGAACAGGAGCAAGAGCTCTTTACCTGATAGAGACAAGGCTGCAATGGCTGATTCGAACGCTCCTGTTTCTGGTTTCAACAAGAGGAGAGCTGAGGGTAGGGATAAGGCCGATAAACCCAAGACCCTTGATAAGAAAGTTCGCAAGCTGAACCCTATTAATACTATTTCTTATCTCCAGGTTTGTGCTTTGCATTTCAATTTCTTGCTTTGATGGGTATTCTGAGAATTTGTTTGTGAATTGTAATGTTTGGAATTTTGACTTTGTCTTATGTATGAATGTATCCTACTCTGCTTATGCATATTAGTCATGAATTGCTTTACTTTGATTTTTTTTTAGTTTCAGTTTATATTGGTTAGTAATTTGGTATTCATCATTTGTTATAAATATTGAAACTTTGGAGGGATACGTTATGATTCCCCTGTTCAGATACTAGATAGAATGTTAAATAATCCTATGGAGAAAAGTAGTCATGCCATTCAAATAGTAGAGTGAAATTTATTGCCTTTACTTACAACTTAGGATCCTATATGTTGTAATTTATTTATCAGACTGTTGTCTGTTTCATGGGATTTTGTTTTAAGAACCATTGTTTACTCTCATTTTGCTTCTTTTTTCCGCTACCGTTGTCATTGGCAGATTATTGGGACCGGAATGGATACGCAAGATACTTCTTCTTCTGTCCTGCTTTTCTTTGATCATCAAAGGTTCATTTTTAATGCAGGAGAGGTAAGCTTTATTTATTTGCCACAATGGAAATAGCCTCAAATTTGGTCAAAACCGTTAAATGATTAGATTGTATTCATTCAAGATGTTTTGTTTATTCTGTTGCATAAATAACTAACGGCACATGCCTAATCTAGTTAATTTCATCATGTTAGTAAAGAGACTTCACAATGTTGTAAAGGGTACATTACTAAGCTGATTGGTCCCTAAATTTTGCAGGTTTATTCGTGTTGGTCCTAAATTTTTAAGTCATTGTAATAAAGCACTTGAACTATTGTGTCATTTGCATTGTTAGTCCTTCTTGTCCATAAAACCGTAAAATCTCATGAGATGGCTTCATGACTACCCAGGAAATGTTTCAGTACAATATAGCAACCTTGTCATGTCGAGGAATCTTGCAACATCTATATATATTCCTTTGAGGTTTCATTTGTGTTTGCAAGGGTGTTCTCTAGGACTAATCACCTCTCCACCGAAATAAAATGATAGAATTTATATCAATGTTATTGTTTTTTCCCTCTGAAAAGTGTCTTGTACCACAAGTTACAATTGGTGTACCCTTAATTCAACTGGTGATTGTTTAGAGGGAAAGAAAAATGTATAACTTGTTTATGACCAAACTTACCACATTACTGTACTGCAGGGTTTGCAACGATTTTGTACAGAACATAAGATTAAGTTATCCAAGGTAAGTGTCTTCTGTGAATTGCTAAAGAACACATCTATGCAAACTGTTTATGTAAAAAACACATAATGGTTTTATTTTTCCAGATAGATCACATATTTCTTTCACGTGTATCCTCAGAAACTGCAGGCGGACTTCCAGGTTCATACACATCAAAACCTTTTTGGTTAAAAAAAAAAAATTCCGAGAATTTTATGATGATTCTTGGTTCTATTATGGATATTTTGATGTTTTTGACAAGGCTTGGTGAATGGTGATGCATAGTATTTTATATGGTTGTAGGTTTGCTGTTGACACTGGCTGGGGAAGTCGGGATGTGTGTAAGTATTTTTTCATTTAGCTGTACATAATTGCTTGCATATAGAGTGACACCTAACCATTTTTATTGTCACTGTCATAATGAAGGTCAACATATGGGGTCCTTCCGATCTAGATTTAATGGTTAAAGCAATGAAGCTGTTTATTCCAAATGCGGCAATGGTTCATACTAAAAGCTTTGGGCCTTTGCAAAACCCCACAGAGAATGCTATTTGGGATGAGAAACAATTTGCAGAGCCTATTGTGCTTATTAATGACGAGGTTGTGAAGATATCAGCTATTCTATTGCGTCCAAATAACTTGATGGGCCCAGGTGCAGGAATTAATGAGGCAGCTTTGAAGCCTGGTGAACTCTCGGTGGTTTATGTTTGTGAGTTGCCTGAAATTCAGGGGAAGTTTGATCCTGAGAAAGCTAAAGCTCTTGGACTCAAGCCTGGGCCGAAGTATAGGGAATTGCAGCTTAATAAATCAGTGAAATCTGACCGCCTTGATATCATGGTAAATGTACTTGAAAATTTAAGATGTGGGGTATGTCCAACCCAATTTAATATGTTATGTATTAACTTTCTTGGGTTTTCTCTTCCCAGGTTCATCCCAGTGATGTTATGGAACCTCCTATTCCCGGCCCAATTGTGCTTCTCGTTGACTGTCCAGCAGAGTCACATTTGCAAAATTTGTCAACTTCTAGTTCCCTAGATGCTTATTATACTAGTCCCTTTGCTAAAGAATCTGAAAGTGCAAAGAAGGTCAACTGTGTAATTCACTTGAGTCCATCATCTGTCATAAAAACTTCTCAGTACCAGAAGTGGATGAGTAGATTCGGTGACGTGCAACATATATTTGCTGGACATGAAAGGTAAATTGTTTTTGTCTTATATAGCTTCCATTCTTCCTATTTCTGTCACTGCCTTTTTCAATAGTATGTCATTGTCTACATGCAAACACTTGAATATCGACATATATATATATATATATATATATATATATATATATATATATATATATATATATATATATATATATATATCTCACCCCTATCAGTAATCAGGTTTTCTTTTTTTTCTTTATTTTTTTTTGCAGAAAGAATGCCGAAATTCCAATTTTGAAATCTAGCGCTAGAGTTGCTGCACGGCTTAATTACTTGTGCCCGAATTTCTTTCCAGCTTCTGGTGTTTGGCCTGTCACGAGCATAAATAGCTTAGCACAGTGTTGTGATTCTTCAGACGAGGTTTGTTGCTAGAGCCATATTCCTCGGTTTTTTTACTGGATGGTGTCAGTTACTAGTCAGTAGATATCATAAATTGTCTTTTTATGTTTTTCTCACAGGAGCTCCGTGGGATATCAGCTGAAAACCTCATGAAGGTACTAGGCAAGCTATCTATGAAAAATAACGATGTTTTGTTGTTTTACCTCTCCTACTTACTGTCTCTAACTTTCTGTATTTCTAAATTCTCACTGTTTTCCTCAAGCAAATAAAAATAAATTCCATGCTTGTTTTGGCGGCCAAAAACCAAGGGAACAGCCAAAATTTGTCCGTTCTCTTGGTTTTTGTTTGTGTAATCAACTGTATGTTTTTCCCTACGTCGTTACTTATACAAAAGTATCTTTGTGAATAACTGTATGTTTTTCTCTAGGAAGTTGGTTCATTGGTAGGGTTGAAATGCTGAATAAATGGTACATTTACTTAGTACTAATTTGATTTTAACATCTATTGAGTAATTTAAAATTTTCATTTGCTAAATGGTGCAGTTTCACTTAAGACCCTACGCTCAACTTGGTTTAGACCGGTCGTGTATCCCAAGTTTTACTCCTCATGCAACAATAATTCATGAATTACTTGAAGAGAACCCTGAAATCGAGGATGCTGCTAATCAAGTTAAAATGTTATGGATGGATACAAAAGAAGGAAAAGAGGATGTTACATCTACAAAGAGTGCCGATCTAGTTGAGTTACACGAACCATGCTTGAATTATGACAATCTTCCCAACTGTTTGGAAAATATCACAAGAGAAGATATGGAGATCACTCTTTTAGGAACGGGCTCTTCACAGCCCTCTAAATACAGAAATGTTACTTCAATCTTAATCAATCTTTTCTCAAAAGGAACCCTGCTTTTTGATTGCGGTGAAGGAAGTTTGGGCCAGTTGAAACGACGGTAAGAGATGGTAAATCATGTTTGTGAATATTTTCAGCTCTTTTTGATCCTAACTCATCAGGGTTCCTGTTCTTTTTACATAGGTTTGGTTTAGAAGGTGCTGATAATGCTGTGAAAAATTTGAGATGCATATGGATTTCACACATCCATGCAGATCATCACACAGGTCTTGCAAGAATACTTGCCCTAAGATGTAAATTATTAAGTGGGACCCCTCATGAGCCGTTGGTTGTTGTTGGGCCCCGTCAACTAAAGGGATACTTGGATGCATACCAGAGGCTTGAAAATCTAGATATTGTGTTTCTTGATTGCAAACACACAACAGAAGATTCTTGGCTTGCTTTTGAGAAGTCAGAATCAAATATGGATGAGAATCTAATGGATTCTGAAGATAATCGGATAAATGTTGAAGAAACAGTCTTTGCTAAAGGAAACCGTATGCAGAGCTATTTTAGGAAGCCGAGCAGTCAAATTGACCGCACTGTTGCTTTTCCAATCTTAAAGAAATTGAAGAAAAATCTTGAAGAAGCCGGTATAGAGGCTTTGGTTAGCTTTCCTGTGATACACTGTCCACAGGCATACGGCGTTGTCCTAAAGGCATTAGAGAGAACTAATAGCATTGGAAAAGTAATACCTGGTTGGAAGACTGTCTACTCTGGGGATACAAGGCCTTGTCCTGAGCTCGTTAAAGCATCTCTTGGTGCAACCGTGCTTATACACGAGGTATGTTATCCTGCAAAAACCCTGTTCTTCAGATCTCGTTTGGTCAATATAGGTTGTTTCATAATTAATGATACAGGAAGCTAATTTTTTAAATCTAGCAGCCCAATTGGTATTAATATCAGGTGTGGGTATGTATGAAACTCCCTCTGGTCCTCAATAGTTGCCATTAGAGTAAAAAACACTGATATTAAGAAAGCTAAAAGTATAAGATATAATATTTAATGTTTTAGAATAATTTAAATTTTTTTATAAAATCAATGGTAGAATGTGTAGGGTTGTGTATGGAAATAGAGGAAATAGTGTTTTAAATACAAAAATGAATGACTAAAATAGGTGAAATTCTGTTTTGTGGAATGTTTGAGTATTAATTTTGCATGTAATGACATATATTGGTTCCGTTTAGTAAGGTAAGATTACGTAGATGAAGAGAATTATTTAGATGAAGAATTAAGTCGATGAGATTGTTTAAGCAGATGAGTATAAAAATAAGTGAAATGGAGTGCTGGGTAAGATGAATATTGATTGTGGGTAAAATTACGAAAAAGTATGGGTTAAATTTTTTTGTAAATGTGAAAGAGTTGAGAAAAAGAAGGGTAAAAATGAGATTTTAGCCTTAATGATCCTTATAATCTTCATAATCCAAGTTCAAGAGGATTACACAATTCTGATAATCTAATTTCCATAATCTCCCTAATGTAATCCCCTTCATCTCCTTCATTCTCTTACCAAACGAGATTAACGGAATTATTTCACCTCTCTTAATCCCCATAATCTTCATTCCCTTAATTTTACTATCAACTTAATGCAGCCATTATGAACCAACAATTTTTAATCTCTAATGACAATTATTGAGAATCAGAGAGAGGAGTTGGTAACTTGTACCTATGTCGATGCCTCGTACCTATACTTGATACCGATACCAAACACTAAATCAACTACTGGGTTACCAAAATTTGATGATCAATGAATTGATGTTTGTCTCACTTGTTTTGATATTCAATGAATTGATCTTCTATATCATTTTTCTATTTGATACTGAAAACGTCGTTTCGGATTGTTTGTGCTCCCAGGCAACCTTTGAGGACAGCATGGTGGACGAGGCCATTGCCAAGAATCACAGCACGACAAACGAAGCAATACAAGCCGGAGAGTCAGCTGGTGTATATCGCATCATCTTGACCCACTTCAGTCAAAGGTACCCAAAGATCCCAGTGTTCGACGAGACTCACATGCACAACACGTGCATTGGGTTTGACCTGATGAGCATAAACATGGCTGATCTACCCATGGTACCCAAGGTTCTTCCGTACCTTAAACTTCTGTTCAAAGATGAGATGTTGGTGGAAGACGAATCTGATTGTGATGGTATAAAGGAGGCTGTTGTTGCTGCTTGATAATAAGGCTTACACTTGACTGATTGATATTTTAGGCCCCATCGTTAACTTGCCCTTGTAATTTGTACATCTTGAAGAGAAGTTGGGCATAAATGTATACGGCTGGTAATATATTCAGGGTCTGTTTGGTTTAAACTCCGGAAACGGAAACGGAATGGAAACGAATCTAGTCCATACGTACACCTTTGTACATGAAGTTGTTGGGAATCATTCCTTATGGTTTGAACTAATTGTAGTAGAATTTGATTAGTTTTAATACCCAATAGGGTAACAAAGTAAGGGGATGCAAGTGCATTTTACATAAAACCACCGGAATGATTCCATGAACAAGGTACATATATGGATTAGATTCGTTTCCATTCCGTTACCGTTTCCGGAGTTACAACCAAACGGGGGCTCATTCTTTTTTCTAACAATGAAGGGACTCAGTTGACAACTTTTTGCTTCAAGTCTGAAACCCCAAATTTGCACCTCAGTTAGAGACGTCTAATAAATATTAGGATTGAAAAATTTTGGTAGAATAATTAATTAAAAAAGTAACACTAATTTTTTTAAGTTTTTCGGTTTCCAATCACTAAATTAATAAAAAAAATCATTTTTTTCCTCGGACGGTCAACACTTTTAACGGTCAACTAATAGTCTATTAAAATCAATTATATGAATAAAATTGTGATAGCAGTAGTACAAACAATAAAACATGGCTTTTCTCATATTCCGTTCACTGATGATATTACATGTGAAATCTATGAACTATTAACAAATAGAAGTCATGTACAATTACAATGTGAATACAAAGAAATTTCTACAAGTCCGAAAGAAAGCAAAGAAATTTCTACAAGTCCGAAAGAAAGGTAGTACATCCAATCAACCTGCATACTAAAAAGGCTTCCTCATATTCATCTTTGAACTTCATTCTAATTCGTAGAGCGTTTGGAATGATTGAATCAAAGCTCATTACCTCAAATGATTAATATTTACTGTTTGAAATTGCGTCCTAAAAACACTCATAGTTTCTTTTGGAAGTCTCTCCTCAAAGATCGAAATGAGCTTACTTTCTCAACCAATCTGCATGGCCTCATTAGTGCTCTCTCCAAGCCGGGCAACACCTACTCTACTGCCAACGTCTATAACATCCTCCGCCCTGATAATGCTAACAATCATTGGAACTTGACATTTGAGGTAGACTACATATCCCCAAATGCTGCTTCTCAGCATGGCTCATTGGACATGACAAACTCCCCACTCTAGACAAACTCTATACCTGGAACCTGATCACTAATCCCACTTGTAACCTCTGTAACCTTAATCCTGAATCCCATGACCACTTATGGATTGCTAGCCCCTACACCTCCCTTGTTCTTGAGATCATTCTCAAGTGGATCCGAGTCCCCAACCACTTCCTTAACTCTACGGATATGTGGTGACAAAGTATACATAATGAATGATTAGCTTTTGTTTGTAGAAAAATATACGAACGAGGACAACCCACATATCATATGTGAGAAGGGAGAGATTGAACAATGCAACTCCAGTGAACTGTATTCCAAATGACATTTCAGTCAATAATGTGCACTTTTAGAGAATTGTTTACCTTGACACAAATTTAGAGCACTGACCTTCAGGACGTAAGGCGCAAATGCATAAAACAACAAGGATGCAAAATTTAAAATCTGTAATCATGAAAAAATTACTCTAGTTATAGAACCAAAGCTCTTAACATCAAATTCACAATCTTGTTGATAATTGACGAGTACGGGATAAGCAACATTTAGTTTTCAAAGTTCGCATGTTTACCACAGCCTTGGTATGCCACAACAAATATTTTTATCAATTAAAAGACAACAAAATTACTAATTGAGCGGACAAATTTTACCAATTATACGACAATGCGGATTCCGCATCCGTCCTAACCTTAAGGTTGAGGCGCATGCGGATACTGCATGCGCCCCACACATGGTGCGCAAGTTTTGAAAATTTGCCCGTTGTAGAATATATAGCCGTTGGATACACACGTTTATACCTATATATGTGTCAAATCATATTACTATTCACATCTGACAACACGTCATTTAACAAATCCGTAAAAAGCTCGTGCAAATGTCGACATATTCTGAAGAAGACGACGACGTAGAATCCGATGGTGAAAGCACAACTATGTCGTTTGATGTAGATAAATAAAGTGATCCGACAGAACTTCTCACACGTATCGAAGTAAGTGTACAATTTATACTTTACGTAATAATTTTATACATGTTTTAGAGTAGAGAACCGAAATTGTCGAATTAGTTTTAAAAATGTTAGAATATAGAATCGAAATTGTCGACTAAAACTACATGTTAGAATAGATAACCGAAATTGTCGAATTAGTTTTAGACATGTTAGAATAGAGAACCGAAATTGTCGAATTTACACTTTATTTTAATTTAATTAGGATCTTATGGAATATTCTCGTGCAATTGATATTGATTTTTCGTCCAAGTTTGAGCTCCATAGATATTTTTTCGATAAAGAGAACTTATTGGGTTGAACTTGGTATGTGGCGAACTCAATGAATATGGTGTTGGTCATGCTTATACAAGTAACACAATTTATATGTTGGTATATGTGGATGACTTAAATCTTACAGGAAGCAATCCATCTCTTCTTCAACAATTCGTCATCGCCCTCAACCATACTTTTGCACTGAAGAATCTTAGATATTTAAACTATTTTATGGGATTGCAAATTCACAAGACTGAGGCCGGCCTCACTCTTTTACAAAGAAGCTACATATGTGACATTCTTTTCTAAAGCAAGATGTTTGATTCCAATGTCATCAGCACTCCGGCTGATCTTACTACTCGCGTGCACTGAGATGGTGAACCCTTCTCTGACCCAACCCTCTATCGTCACACTGTAGGGTCTCTACAATATGCTACCATAAACAGGACGGATATTACCTATTTTGTGAATCGGGTTTGTCAATTCATACATGGTCCGACTACTCTCCACTGACAGGTTGTCAAACACATCCTCAGATACTTAAATGGAACGTTTTACCTCTGTCTTCAATTTGAGAAAGTCACTGCCTCCTTTCTACTTGCCTACTCTGCTGCAGGTTGGGTATCGGATTTGGGTGATTTTCGTTCTCAATATGGATTTTCTATATTTCATGGTCATAACCTTATCAACTGGACGTCGAGAAAGCAAAAACTTGTTGCTCGTTCTAGCACGGAAGCTGAGTATCGCGCCCTTGCTTACACTGTTGTTGAGCTCCTTTGACTCACCCAACTACTACGTGATCTCCGGGTGTCTGTTACCTTGCCTGCTACTCTTCTTTGTGACAATGTTGGGGCTACATTTATGTGTAAGAACCCTATTATCAGCTCTCGGTCCAAACACATTCACCTTGATTTCCATTTTGTACGAGAGCAAGTTGAAGCTGGTCAACTAAAGATTAGTCACGTCTCTTCCCATGGTCAGCTTGCAAACATTTTTACAAAGCCTCTCAACAAAGATCGTTTGGCATTCCTGCATTCCAAGTTTCAAGTCCGATATGCCCTTGGTCTTGTTGGGGGTAGTAAGTAATGTTATTCTATGTAGCATATATTTTCTGTTTCTTGCATTCTGATCTGGACAGTTTCTCTCATCTCTCTCCTTGTTTTTGTCTACTAGTTCACGTTTTGTATAGGAATTATAGTTATCATCACCTTTTGTATAGGAATTATAGTTATCATCGGTTACACTCATGTACAACTGTACATGTATATGACCTGTCATTTCCTATTTATACATCAAGTGTTTCATTTCCTTTATAATTTATAAACTATTATTACCAAAATTGTTTTGAGCATCATCGTTCACACTCCGTTACTACAATAATTCATGGTGTATAGATATATATGCATTACAACAATTTTAGACAGCATAAAATAGAAGGCAATAGGTAAGACAAGGTGAAGCAAATGAGTACGAACTCGACGAATCGAGCCATAGTGCCGGGAATGCACAGCATATTCAATCCAATTAAGATGAAGAAGAAAATTGAATGAATGTGAAGAAAATGGTGAATCTAGAGGTTTTGATAGAGGAAGAGAAGAAGTTGGAATGCAAAAGTGAAGAGCACAGCAAAAAGAGCCTGTTGTTGTAGAGTGATCGTCCTTTCTTCTTCTTCTGGTTTGTTTTTTGATGTAAAAGTAGATGGGGAGCACAGGAAAGCCATGGAAATGGAGTTTCCCTGCTGCTCCGATGTATATATTGGCCTTCCAATCACATGCTTATACTGCCCGCCACTCCATGCCTGCACAATTCCCAGTTCATCAATATTTTACTATTTTTCTCCTCAAGGAAAAGTTTTTTTAGATAAAAAAAAAAACCATGAAGACGGACAGCTCAAAAGATAATATTAAAGGCTTTGAAGCTAAAGCAACTTATTCGAGTTTCACTGAACCGAGTTTATGCCTCACAAAATCGGGTTAACGGTTGCCCAAATTATTATTCTTTGGGTAGTTCCGGCCGATGTCTTACTACTTCCAAACTTTTTCGGATTAAATCTAAAATAATTTTTAATTTTTCGGATTATACCCTTCTATTATACATAAATAACTATAAACATTTTAAATAAATAAAAACATAAATTATTCATCCAGGAAATTATATACGCTTTCAAAATGAATATTCACAATAACTAGTGAAATAAATAACTATTTTTTTATCCTCAAAATATTAATTTTGTGAATGGTACGAAGAGTATAATTCAAAAAAGTCTAAAATTTAATAACAATATCTAAAAATTAAAATATATTTAAACAAAACATGATTCGAAAAAGTAAAAAAGTATCATCCTAATTTTCCCTTATTCTTTCTTTGTTCTCAATTTCACATTCATCACAAAGTAATGGATTTAAAGAAATGGTTTTTATTACATCAGATGTCACCTTTTGCTTTGAGAAAGCTGAGCATATATATATATATATATAAAATAGATAATATTCTAAGGTTTGTACGTTTTGTTTATCATAAATTACCTATTACCTGTATTTGATCACCAGATGTAACAACCAAGGCATTTGGAGTAGGGGTGAATGACACCCACCCCTTCTTCGAATAGACATGGAACTCTGAGCAGCCAACCTCGCACACGTGCAAACTCAGAGCATGCGGGTAATCCGATCCGCGGATCATCATCCGAATCACGTCGTACCGAAACGAGCTCATGTAGCGTTCCACCGGAATGCCGTTGGGGTGCTTATAGATGTAACATACCGAGCTGGATGACCCATCCAAGCCTTGCCCTTGAGTTGCATTAATGTTATTGCGCTCTTCTATCATATTTAGGGTTTGTATAATTTTTCTAGAGACCTCCTCTATAGCTGACGAAACCTTTTTCATTTTCTCACTGCAAGAAAACCGAAACTTATTTCGTGTGAAAGTCAGCTCAGCTATATACCATAGTCGTGTACATATGAATTCACATGTGTTCTAAAATAACACGAAATCATTAAATTTGTGAGTAATGTCTTAAACCCATTAAGGCCCTATTTGGTGTGGATTTTTCCATAGTTTTTTTTAATAGCTTTTAAAATTTTAAAACTTTGTGCTTGTTTGATAGTATAGATTATTTGCTAAATTTGATTTTTTTTATTAGCTTTTTTGTGTAGGTTTTGTACGTAGTTTTGAAAACCTAGAAATGATATTTTCTGGTTAGATTATCAAAATTGTTTATAACTTTGTCTAAAATTCTACTTTAATCAAAAACCAACCAGGGGTTGTTTCTGCTGGCAAACACTTTTTATGGATTATTGGTGGAATTATGTGGATTAGATTATTTCTGTTTGAACAAAATTTCTAACCTGCACTTGGTTTATCGATTATTTAAAGGATTAACCCAAAATAATATGTGTTTTGTGTCGAACGAGGCCTAATTTTTTTACTTTTTATTATTATTATTATTTTTCCATATTTTATAAACTCTTAAAAAACTAAAAAAAAAACTAAAAAATCAACTATGAAAAAAAGCTAAATCTACTAAAAGAAAATCTTAGATTATACATAAATCTCACCTTAACGAACGAACACGCCCCACGTTTGATTAGCCAAATCTATGATATTACGTGAAATTCCGGTTACAATATAAAAGTCTTAAAAGAAGTAGCAAAACTGACCTGAAATTTGAATATCCATGGGGCCAAATTTCTTGCATTTTGATCTTCAATCCATAGTGATCACACCACACAAACTCCTCACACAAGTCAACGTCGTCCTCATCGTCATCACAAACCACCTCCTCGAACCCAAATCCGTGTTCACCGGACCTTTCCACCGCCTTCTTCCTCTCAGTCGGAAGCTGAAAAACTCCGGCAGCGACAGCCAGAGAAGCCCGGAGCAAGTCACCGGAGACACCATGATTAACCAATTGAAAGCAGCCGGTGGTCTCTAGAGCATCCCTCGCCACCTTGGATGCTCCGACGAGAGATCGGAAGTCGACGGTGGGGACCACTTTGTCGGCATCAACGGCCTCTAGCCTCGGGAAGAGACGATCGGGGAGGACGAGGTCAGGGACGCGGAGGC
Organism: Fagopyrum tataricum; assembly: GCA_002319775.1. Lineage (NCBI taxonomy): Eukaryota > Viridiplantae > Streptophyta > Magnoliopsida > Caryophyllales > Polygonaceae > Fagopyrum > Fagopyrum tataricum. The sequence continues at coordinate 55,336,529 of CM008279.1, forward strand.
TTTGGTGGAGGAAGTCGGTCAAAACCTCGTCGTTTGCCACCGACGACGCACGACGGCTGGCTGCTATTGGCGACGGCGGTGGCGCTCGGAAGTCCAAGACGCCGTGCACGTGCGTTGGTTCGGGCGGTGGTGACGCCATTGATTAATTAAACCGATCTATGCCTAAACCTAGTTAGATCGGAAGATTTAAGTAAGATAGAGATGAGGAAAGGTGAAATTTGTAATGATAAGAGTGTTTCAATCGAATGGGGCATCGTGAATGATGATCATAATTGATTTGTGTTTGCTTTTTTGAAGCTTTTTCTTTTGCAATGTACTGTAGTGACTTTAGATTACTAGTATCTCTGAAACTTTACAGGTTTGAATTGTGGTTTGAACTTTGAAGGCTGGAGCCACGAGGGTGGTGGGGAACGACAGATGCGAACTCACTACCGAGTTGGATCGGTTACTGGTTATAACTTATAACCTATAACTCACAATGTGGATGAACTATGGTTGGTATTTGCCAAAACTAATTGTCAAAAAAGTCTCAATTTCCCCATGTATCGTGTTCATCATTCAATTCAACGATGTCATTTTACATTTAAATGGGATATCTTGTGATCCATTTGAGGTCGTTATACCCAGTGCAGCACGAAGCCGCTGACCCGAGTCGACTCCTATGCCGCTAGCTATGCCTTGTTTGGTCTCCGGCACATTTGGGGGTTAGCGAGAGCCAATAATTAATATTGACTAACATATAAATAAACCAAATCTAAAATTTAAGATTGCTTTAACTTCAAAAGTGGTGTTTTTGAGCATGAACAACTTGGCCAATATAACATTCTTATAATGTTATTATAGACGAGCGAGTTTTAACCGAACGAGTCACGTATTTATGTGCTTCATCTTGACTCATTTATAAACGAGGACGTCCAAGTCCAGAAAATAGACATAGATCTAACAAAAATTTGAGGAATATGATCAATAATATTTTTAAATAGTTTAATATTAGTTACAATTCGACGCAATATGGCTAATCAATGTGTTTAAATATTTTTATATACGGTTCAAAAAAACAAATTCATACACAAGTCGTCCCGGTTGAATTCAAGTCCTTGTTATGGACTTCTTCTTTCTCCCTCCTTTTTTTAACCTTTAATTCTAAAATACTATTATACTCAAAATAATTATAACTTTATTTTACTTCTATTAGAATATATTCCTTTGTATGGATATGAATTTTCAAATTCTTTAAAACTATTGCTGTTAAAAAATATTTCAAACTATGGGATGTTTTGTTTGTTTTTTTCCTGTTATGAAAGATTACATTTTTATAAAAATACTTTATTTTAAAAATATAATTATAGTTAAATATAGTGATACTAGGAATTTTACTATTTTATATTTTAAAAATATAAAATACTTTATTTTAAAAATATAATTATAGTTAATTATAGTGATACTAGGAATTTTACTATTTTTATAGAAGTCTAGTATTACATTTTTATAAAAATACTTTGATGTTCTCGTGGTTTAAATTATTTTTCCGTTACGCCCACTATAATATATTACATAAAAGAATCATTATAAAATAATAAAAATCTAAAACAAATAAATAAAACTAATAATAATGCCTTCAGTAAATTTTAAACTACTAAATTTTAGGATAGAAGTATTTTTAAATATCTTTTAATTAAAAATATAGAAAATTTAATTTAAAGATAATTTTTATTTTTTGATATAAAATATTTTTTTAATTTTGATTAAAATAAAATATTTTAAATTAAATTAAAAATAAACAAAATTATGAGTCTAGAAATATAAAAAAAATATATTAAAATTTTATTTATTTTTGAAAATAATTTATATATTTTATTTTAATTCAAAAATAAAAAATATTTATTTTTTATGTTTACAATTTTTACAATTTTTTATTTTTAAAAACTGTAAGAGTTTAAAAAATTGTATACTTAAAACTTTTAAAAAAAAATTTTATCTTCGAATCAAAATAAAATATCAAGAATAAATTCATAAACAAATAAAATTTAATATGTTTTTTTATATGTTTCTAGATTCTTAAAATTTTTAAAAATAATTTTCTATATTTTATTGTAATTTGATTCTTTTTTTTATTTTAACTCACAAAAAGGCTTAAAATTTCCTTTTTTTGCTTAAAAATACTTATTATAAAGTAATTTTATTATAAAATTTACTAGTTTATATTTATTGAGGTTATAATTAATTTTAAATTTATTTTCCTATTTATTAATTATTTATAATAAAATTTTAATAAAATTTTAATAAAATATATTATAAATGTGTATGAAGGGAAAACAAATTAAACACTCCATGAAACAGGATGAGTTTATACAGGATGAGTTTTAAAACTTTAGTGGATTTTTTTCCCCATAATTATAACGATACACAATCGTTGTAACAGGCAATTCAATAACCGTTGATCCAGTTGTAAAAATGATTAGTGTTGTAAAAATGATTAGTGTTGATCCAATTGGGTTGTGTAAAGACCGTGCTTGGTTTGTACAACACAATATTAGTATTGATCAAAAGAGTTTTGAATACTTTTAACACGGTGTTATAAATTTGAATGGGCTATGCAGAATTTTTTCCTCCTTTTGCCCAAAGTATAATATACGAAGAGAAATAGTGAGACCATATGTCTGCTCATTATTGCTTATATTATAAAAGAAAGACCATACAATAATACTTATAATGGAGGTTGTTCAACATTTGAGCAAAATCTATTCATCCTAACACCACTTACACTATTCCTCCTCGACGCCATCACTTGCTTCAACGACAACCCTTTTTTTGAAGGGGACGACATCGCCTCTGGCCTCTGTCTCGGAGCGCTATGTGACCTCAGTTTAGCCCGAAAAAACTTCGTATCGGCCATGTAGCTAGGACAATAGTAGTTGCCACTAGATTACATCGACACTCTTGGCAGGCGTGCGGGACGTGGAGTGAGCAGTTGTGGAGATCCGTAAGTCATAGTTGTAGTCGTAGTTGCGGTGTTTGTGAGGGATAGAGAGCCGGGCAGGCGAAGGGTACGAGAGGAACAAAGTAAACCCACGAGAATACATGATGAGTTTTAAAACTTAATGGATGCTTTTAAAACTTAGTGGATACTAAAGAGAAGTTGTGGGCATATCTTTTTTCATAATTTTAACGATACACAATCGAAATTCTAACTCGTAACAGGCAATTCAATAACCGTTGATCCAGTTGTAAAAATTATTAGTGTTGATCCGATTGGGTTGTGTAAAGACCGTGCTTGGTTTGTACAACACAATATTAGTGTTGATCAAAAGAGTTTTGAATACTTTTAACACGGTGTTATAAATTTGAATGGGCTATTCGGGATTTTTTCCTCCTTTTTCCCAAAGTAATATACAAAGAGATATAGGGAGACCATATGTTTGCTCATTATTGCTTATATTATAAAAGAAAGACCATACAATAATACTTATAATGGAGATTGTTCAACATTTGAGCAAAATCTATTCATCCTAACACCACTTACACTATTCCCCCTCGACGCCATCACTTGCTTCAGCGATAACCCTTTCTTTGAAGGGGACGACATCGCCTCTGGCCTCTGTCTCGGAGCGCTATGTGACCTCAACTTAGCCCGAAAAGACTGTGTATTCGCCATGTAGCTAGGACAATAGTAGTTGCCACTAGATTGCCTAATATACGCTACATCGACACTCTTGGCTGGCGTGCGGGGTGTGGAGTGAGCAGTTGTGGAGATCCGTAAGTCATAGTTGTAGTCGTAGTTGCGGTGTTTGTGAGGGATAGAGAGCCGGGCAGGCGAAGGGTACGAGAGGAAATCGTTATCGTTGTTTCCGTAGGTCGATACCGACGAGGGAGCGTAGTGGCTCCGACGAGATGATCTCGAGTTGGGTCTATAGGTATTCATCTTGACAATCTTCGGGGTGTCATCGTAACAATAATGATGATCATAGAATGACGATAACGCCCTTTTGCTTTGGAATTCGTACCTATCCTACATAAATAAATAAAATCAAACACAATATAAGTCACCCGACTCATTGTCATTTAAAAAGAAAACATAAAATGTTACCATGGATCTTCTGGGTCGGTTCATGGAGGGTAGTGAACGGGTGCCGGCCCGGGCCCAAATGAGGGCCTGAATACTATAAAGAGTGGATGAGGTTTGTTTTCTAACCAAGTAGCCTCTCACACGAGCCTGCAGCTTCACCAATCCCTTGAGGGCTCTAAGTGCTTTTCTCCCCTGCAAATTTCAGTCCCCACAGAATAATCAAAATATTTTCCTTTCTTCTACCTCACACTTCAATCAATTTTTAGCTGCAAAGAATCAAAAGTACAAACTACAAAATATTCATTCATTCAATTGTCAAAATGAACAGAAAATGATGGACCATGGTTGACCACATCATTTAAGGAACCGGAAATTTACCAAATAGCCTCTGAAAAAAGCTTGAATCTTGATCGCGGCCAAATTCTCCCTTCCGGCGACAATGAATCTACTGTGGTGAGTTGTGAGTCTGACAACTGCTACTGCCGCCTGTGCTGCTATCACCGCCGCATCGGCAGCTGCTGCAGTGGCTTCTGCTACTGCAATTGCGTGCTTCGTCTGCTCCTTCTCTGTATCCCAAAGATAATTCCTCGGCCAGTTGGAGTCGCCGGTTCCGGCGATCGGGATCTTCGGAATCTGGGAAAGTGGATGAACAGACTCCTTTCTTGACTGGTTTTCATCCAAATTCTTTGGATTTTGATTGTCTTTTTTCATGCCCAGCAAACTCTTCCACCACCTTGATGCCTTCCCCATATTTCTGAATTTTTCCTCACTCTATAAAACAAAGCAAGAACCAGATGACTGTTTATAGTGAAGGAAACTTTAAAAAAAACAATTTGGGTACTCTTATCTTCATGTTTAAGATTCAAAAATGGTATAATATACTCTAACAACATCCTCGTGAAAAAATGAACAACAATACAAAAAGCTTAGGGATGAATGATTGCAGATTAAATAAAACCCATTAGCCTAATCTTAATCTAAACTCATTTTACTTGAATCACATTAGAAACAGAGAATGCATAAGAAAGCATAAGTATTGATGGCTTACCCAAGATCGGCAAGGGCTTGTATGGTTACAGAGGACTGAGGGATGATGCTCTGCTTCTACCTATGAAAATTCTGTTCTACTGTAAACTTTGTGATACACAGAGGTTTTGAAGAAGTGCAAGAATTGTAGCGATCTTAGGTTTTGAAAGGAAGGGTAAATGACAAACGGTAATTAATAGAGTTGGTAGAGTCCCAACAAGAAGGGGATTTTGCTCTACCAATTTCCTGATATATTGCGGTGTCCGGCGTAATTTAATGGATTTTTTGTATATTTTTGAATCTTGGTTTATCAACTTAAAAATTAAAATAACACTTATGGTAACGTATAAATTGTGTTCTAGGATATTCTCATAATAACAATGATAATGATAATAATCAGGGATTCCGACTTCGTCTGTTAGTTGTTTAAATTCAAATTTCTCTTTGTTCGCACCTATTTTAAAAAAAATTATACTCAATTAATCTATTTGTTTATACTGAATATTGAATTTTTTATTTTTTTTTAGATTCTCTATACCCGCGGTTTAAATTATAGTTTTTATATTTCCTTTTATAACACCAACTGAGTTTTTAAACTACGGATTATCTTTTGTTGCTCACCGTTGTTCAAAAAATATTTATAATTACCCCTATTAAGTGTGGTCACGATTATACTTATACATTAAATATTTAATTACTAAGATTTGCATACAATGGTACTCATAAGTCATACGTCCAAACCTTCGTAACAATATTTCATACAAACACATATTTATTTTGTTGATTGATAAATATCTAAAAAGAATTAAAAGTAAATTCTCAACATAAGTAAACTACTAAATAGGGTTGTTCATCGGTCCGGACTTGGACCGGACCTGAACAGAGAGGACCGGAAATGGACCGAATTTTTCGGTCCAGGTCCGGTCCAAAACCGGTTCAGGACCAGAAAATGTGTTAAACTTTTTTTTTCTTTTATATTATTTTTTTAATATTTTTTTTGCACTAAGCCTATTGCGGACCGGACCGAACCGAGTGTTAATTACTTAATTTAAAAAGAAAATCACTAAAATTTTAATTAATTAATTTTTTTCTACATATACTTTTTTTTTAATATAGGTCCGATTGGACTGAAACTTTAATGATGATCGTTTGATTTTTAGATTCAAAACATTTGTATTGTGTAACATAGTTTTGTTTTTTTTCTTTCTCCCAAGTATTTACTCTGCGACAAAGCCCAAAAATAACCATTTCATTAACCTCAAATAACGGTGTTTCTACAATTTACAACTTCAGATTTTTTCCCGATCCATTCATTCATATATTAAATATTCGCCTCACATCAGAATATGCATTATGCATAATTAAATCGGAACAAAAACTATCATTTCGTTCAGAATTGCATTATTTCGACCGAAATTATGGTATTTTGATCGGAATGACTATATTTCGATCAGAATTAGTGTATTGAGTATCGAAAATTTTCATTAGTTTTATTATATTCATTTTGATCGGAATTAGGGTATTTCGATCAGAGTAACTATATTTCAATCGGAATTAGAGTATTGAAAATAAAAACGACAATTTCAAGCGGAATGTGTATAATTCCGATTGTAATATGTATAATCAAATTGGAATATGTATTATGTATAATCAGATCGGAATAAAAACTATCATTTCGATCGGAATTACATTATTTCGACCGGAATAACTATATTTCGAACGAAATGACTATGTTTCGATCGGAATTAGTGTATTGAGTATCAAAAATTTTTGTTGGTTTTATTATATTCATTTCGATCGGAATTAGGCTATTTCGATCGGAATAACTGTATTTTGATCGGAATTAGGGTACTACGAAAACTAAGAGCTTACATAAAAAAACGAAGAATATCAATAGTATAGATCAAAAGTATATTGTTGATATAATTAAAAATATTATCTTGATAAATAAGGTAGGTTAATAAGTGTTAAAAATATTATCTTGACAAATCTTCCTTATTTAGGCACAAATCAATGACGTTCATTTTATTAGATCATACGGCTATGATAAGTTCATACTCTCTACACAAGAATAAGTTCATACTCTCTACACAAGAATAAGTTCTTACTTGATTGTATCTCTATATACATGTATTGTAACACCCCAAATATCTAAATCCGAGATGTCACGGGTTAGTACCTCACAATGGGTTCCAACCCTAACTTGACAACAATCCTACTAGATCTTACAACAAGGTACAAATGTAAATAAACAAATGAAAAACGTATTAAAATTAATAATAATATCGTGAGTGCATAACATGAGACAACCTTAATTGTACAAGATAACTACTAACATTTGAAACAAATGAGCCATTTTATATGAATGCAATATATGAAATGCCACCCAATATATATGCATACGTGGATTCGGCTAAACATCCACTCTAGATCACCCCACAACTTTCTTATCCTACAAGAAATCTAACACACAACGGTAAAACCGTTAGCTAACAATCTTAAGGCATCGACTAAGTACTATAATAACACGATAACACGTCAACGCGGAAAGTAAACACAACAATATGCTTGAACACAAAATCTCGTTATTATCTTTATTAAGTGATTACCTCTAGATTTAACTTATTGTGTGACACGAGGGTTTTTCGAGCCTTGTCTTTGTCCTCGTATACCAACAAAAGTGTGTCTACTAATAAATTTGGGTCCGGTTCAATTCGGTGAACCCGATCAAGTTGAGTTCCCGGAAGTAAAATTTTCGTATATTACATGACTAAACTTGGTTCTGAAATACATAAGACGAAAACGGAGATAAAGAGATTCAGTCTAACATGTTATGACCGTTGACGAAACGGATAAATTCGAAGAGAGAACTTGGAGAGTACCTAGTCCGTGTTCTTCTTATTTGTCGTCGACTGGTTGAGCACAGGAAGACACGTATGAAACGTGTATTTAGAATTTTGGTTAGTAGAGGAGGCAATGACACCTCATGTGATACGTGTTGAGACTTGGGCCACATTTTGGGCCCTCTTTGTCCAACCAGTCAGAAAACAAATCGGGGTAAAAACGTCTGGATACTATTGCAAGGGTCAACTCTTGCTTATAATGTAAAATAAGTATATTACACATAGTGTACTTTGTAGTACATATACATGAACGAAAAAACTAGTCCATTAAATAAAGGCCAGTGAAAACAAAGATGAGGTCTCGACAGATTGTGCTCGATCATTCTTGCGAAAGGTGTGTCGATTTCTCTGAATCAATTCACCATGCTCTTATCTTATGCCCGGGTGGGAGTGTGGTGTGGGAAAATGTCGATGTATTGCAACAAGCTTTTCTTTTCCTCCCATGCAGCCCCAAGGATCTCTTGTTGAGAATGAGAGAACGCTTTGAAACAAAAGCTATGGAAGCTTTGGTGATTAGGTTGTGGATCGCATGGAACTGCCGAAATAAGATGTTATTTGATGAATCTATATTGTGTATCCCTCTCCGTCGAGACAACCTCCTGAAACTCGCACATGACTACAGTGAGAGAGGTGTTGGATGTTCTAATTTCTATATGGAATAATGCACCTTGGGTGCCACCTGAGGATGACATGGTAAAGGTCAACATCGATGTCTCGGCCACTAGAGATGAAGGGATGGGCATGGACATTGTCATTAGGAACTCCAGAAGTGAGGTGGTGGGGGCAAGGGTGAAACGACTGGAGGGAAGATGGCCGGTTTGGTAGGCGGAAGCAGAGGCATTGAGACTCGGGGTTCAGGAAACACTGAGGAGAGGGTACCTTAATGCTGTGTTTAAGACTGATTCGTTGACAGTCACAAATTTATATTGGTTCTTCACCAGCTTGGGCAACCGTATGTATGGCAACATGATATTGGATGAGGTTAAAGACCTTAGTTTATCTTTTCATAGCTTCTCAATTAAACATATCCCTAGGTCTACGAATGGGTTAGTAGATTGCATGGCTAAGTTTATTCCTTGTACGGGGAAGGAGTAGGTTTTTAATGGTATTTTACCATCTTGTATCTTTGCGCTAAACTTTACTTAATATATTATTATGTTCCCTTTCAATTAAAAAAAAAAAACACCATTCATATTTTTATACACCAGCGGGCTTGCATGCTATGCTCGTGCCAATTTAATTTTACTTACTATTAGGTGTTTATACGTTACGTTACTGCAGAACTAAACAAATTCGGGTTACGTTACTGCAGAACTAAACAAATTCGGGTTAGTCTATCCGGCCCGCCCGTTCACCAAAAAACATGGACATGGGTCAGTAGGTTGGCCCATTCGGACTTGGCCGGAAGCCCAAATGTTTACCGGACGGTCATATATATATATATATAATTAACAAACTATATATAATAATAATACTAATAATAATAATAATAATAATAATAATATAATAATAATAATAATAATAACCCACAATTTCTAAGAAAAAATAATAAATTGTTGTCCGAGAAATTTTAGTACCTGTGATTTTGAATATTTCGAATTTTGCTCAAGTATTTTTTAGTTCGAATGGTACCCTCAAGTTTTAAAGTTTTTCAGAATTTGACCAATTTTACTAAAATCACCAAACACTCCTTATATTTTAATAATAAAAATAATATTAAACAAAAAATTTAAAACTGTAAACAAAAATAGAAGAAAAATAATTAAAACAAAGTAAAATAAGCTTCTTCGTCCCTTCGCTCCGGCGTAGGGCTTGTTTCTTAGGCTCCATCGCTTGGCTGGTTTTTCCTCCTTCGGTAGATTTGGCAACAACGGCTTAGTTGATTGGCGGAAGAATACTAGCGGCTCCATCTGTAGAGAAGAAAGCGCGGCATCTTTAATTTCGCGAAGAGCCTCGATTTTCGCCGGCGGTCACTTTATGTATTCAAAATTAATTGTGGTGCTTTTTTGTCATAATTTTGCTCTAATTACAATTTAGTTCAAGTTCCAGATTCCATTGCACAGACTTTAATTATAAGCTATTTATTTGAATCACATTTTGAAAAACACAAAAATGACCGGGAAATTCTAAGACCTGACTGTCGACTTACATGCTTATTCAGCAAAAGAAAATGTATGGATAGTAAGGTCTATTTTTCTATTAATGGAGTGCAACAAAGATGAAGCTCTTAGGACAAAAGAGATTGCAGGGAATAAGTTTAGTGTTGAAGATCTTGGGGAGGAAACTGACGGAAGAGAAACGCAGCCGTCGCAGAATCTGCGATAACAAGTCCTGTGACGGAGCGAATTGAAGGAAGAGAAACGAGCCCTGTGTTGAAGGGAATGAGCGAAGAGGTGCTGATGCTTAGTTCAATTTTACTTAGTTTTAATTATTTTATTTTTTTTCTTCCGGTTTTTATTTTTTGTTTATTATTTTTTTTAGAAAGATAAGGAGTGTTTAGTGGTTTTAGTGAAATTGGGCAAATTTCGAAAAACTATAAAACTTAAGGGTACCATTTGAACTAAAAGAAACTCTTGGACATACGGAAAATCTCAAACCACAGGATACCATCCAGAATTTCCCAAAAATAAATCAAACTCCAAGTCAATCCTAAGTCTTAACCATAGGAGAAAATTTTTGATATTAGTCTTAAACCTTGGCGGGCCGGCCAGACAACCCGCCCGTGATTATACGTGGGTGGACACGGGCTGGGTCAGCCCAGCCCGGACATTTTGGACAAGAATTTAAATTTGACCAGACCCGTGTCTAGTCCGAACCCAAATTTGTTAAGGTCTAATACATTATTTGTGACTTAGAAACTAATAAATTTCAAATTAGTATCATAGTAATACGATCGTGTGTGTGTATATATATATATATATATATATATATTAAGATCGTATTACTATTACACTAATTTGGTAAGTTATTACCAGATCCTAAACTCCTATATATATAGGGGTTAGGTTTTGGTAAAAATTTTTCTTAGAATAAGGAGTATGAACCGTTAACACCCGTTATATTAAATAATGAAAGGTCCATAATAAGTGTTAATAGGAAATTTTCACTATATTGATCTCACATTATTCACTATCTGTTAATAAATTGTTATGCTAGGATATAAAATATCTCATTTATAGATTAAAAAATTCATCCAATATACACTAAATAAATCCCGACAATGTAAAATATTGATCGATAGGGGAGGCTAATGTTCGTTATTTAAAAAAATTTAATGACCGTTAAGAAAGAAAACCATTAAGCATGATTAACAATCATTAATCCTCGTTAACACACATTTTTAACGATTGTTAAATAGACTTAAAATCCCCCCCTTACAATCCATAAGTTTTTTTTAATGATCATTACATGTGCTAACCTATGTAAAACACAAGTAACGATTGTCAAGCTTGTTGTTCTAAGGAGCGTTATCAATAAAATAAAATAAAATTTTATAAATGAGTGTCTTCAGCTAAATTTCTATGATTAAGGAAATTGCGATCTCCCTTCTTCTTTTAAAATTGGTTAGTTAATCTGTATATAAGGATATTTTGGTAACTTAGCTTATAAAATTTTAAAAGGGATAATGACTAAATACAAATTAGTAAAAGTGGGTAGTACGTCAATTTTGATTTTCTGTAGTTTTTATTCAACCAAAAAATAAGTCAATTATTTTAGAGATAATTTTGTACACATCATCTGATTAATCTCCACGTCACCATCCAAAAAGTCGTTTTTGGCACCATGATCCACTTGTGTATATCTAATATCCGAAACATTTCAGAAACGTTCTTTTCAAAAAAGGAAAGATCTTAAATCGTATATATATATATATATATATATATATATATATATATATATCCTTCACATGGTTTTAGACTCGCAAAATCGATTTCTTTCGGGCGTGTTGTTCTCCTACCCTATGTTTCCGGGTTCCAAAGCTCTGTTGGTTTGGGACTTGGTTTTTGTACAGTTGTATCTTGCCGTCTACCCTTCACATGGTCGTCTCTTCAAATCAAAACGATTATAAAAGTCTAACTTGCATTCCTTTACCTCACAAAAGTCAACCCAAATTTTCCAAATATAACTCATCCCTAATTTCGCTGTAAAACCCAAGTTCCAGATTTCAATCTCATACTTGAATTTCGCCGATGGGTAACTGTAAGCTGGCATTGACTGTAGCGGTGGTTGCCGGTGCGGCAGCGGTGGCGACAGCCGCAGCTGTGCACTGTCGGTCGAAGAAGCAAATGAACTGGGAAAGAGCGATTGAGATAGTTACGGAGTTGGAAGGCCTTTGTGAGGTTTCAAATGAACGATTGATTGAGATTGCTGATGCTATGGTTGAAGATATGAATGCTGGTTTAGCCTTGGATGGTGGCAAGCTTATGAAGATGCTTATTAGCTTTGTTGATAAGCTCCCAACTGGGTAATTTCATCTTTCTTCTCCCAATAGATTCTAATTTTATAGTTGATGAAATTCCTATGCCCTAAAAATCTTGTTTTTGTAAAATATTTTTTTACATGGTTTAACTTTTGAATTCATAAAAAACTATGCATAGTTTTCTAATGATCAGTTTCTATAATGTATTAGTTTATTAAACAGTTGTTTCTGTGTTGTTGCAAATTGGATCTTGAAGATGAAGCTTTATGCTTAAACAACTTGTGAAAAAAACATTTTTCTAATAGCCAAACTTTTGAACTTTAGTATTGGTGAATTTCTTTAGAGGGTAGCTGGGCCCTCTTAAAGAGTTATTTGAAATTATGATATTGAAGCTTCATCTTCTGAGATGTTCAGCTGGATATATGACAACTTCTGTAGGGTTTTAGTTAGTTTTTGGTTTTATCTGTCAATTTTGTGATGAATTTGGTGTTGCTCTTGTAAAATTCCTTTTCCATGTTTGTTCAGGAACGAAAACGGGCTGTTTTATGCATTGGACTTAGGTGGAACAAACTTGCGTGTTCTTCGGGTTCAGTTGGATGAGGGAATTGTTGGTGAGCCACAAGTAAGAGAAGGGAGAATTCCTCAAAGTTTGATGGTTGGCAGTCCAGAAGTAAGTATTGCCCATAGTTATCTTAATAGTTTTTAACCTTGGATATGTCTTGAGTCTTAACCCTCTGTGCCTTGTCATGGATTCAGGGGCTTTTTGGTCACATTGCAGCTGAACTAGCAGAGTTTGTTGCCGAGGAAGGCGAAGAATTTGAGCTTGACCCTGATAAGGAGAGGGAAATTGGATTTACCTTTTCATTTCCTGTAAAGCAGACATCCATCAATTCTGGCACTTTGATCAGTTGGACCAAAGGATTTTCCATTCCTGATATGGTAAGTTTTGTTGGCTTAAGTTACATGATCTTGCTTGCCTCGAACAAACAAAAAAAAGTATTAAGTTACAACAGCCTTTTATTTTCATATTTATCCACTGTCAACTTCATTTGATCATTATTTTTGCTGTTGCCTATTGAAACTTGGAAGTGTTTCACAACATTGAGTTGATACACACAAAAAAACAGCATTGGCTTGTGAATGATACTTGGTTTAAACATCATTTAATCACCCCTTCCTTAACTCAAAAATTTTCATTAATTCTTACAAATGATTGGTTGATTATTTTTCCCGCCTTAGTTTGAAAAATATTTTTCTTGTTTTGTGAAAAATTGAACCATTTAATCACCCCTTCCTTACATCAAAAATTTTCATTAATTGTTACAAATGGTTGGTTGATTATTTTTCCCGCCTTAGTTTGAAGGATTTTTTTCTTGTTTTGTGAAAAATTGAACCATTTGAAAGCAATTTAGTCTTGGGTTTGATCTGCTGACAAAATGCCAAAAATAGAGTTTTATCAATTGGAAGTTCAAAGTTAATTTTCTCACATTGCTTTCTTAATTTATGTTTTCTTGTCTGACTTGTTCTATTTGAATGAAAATAGGTTGGTCGAGATGTAGTTGAAGAGTTGAGAAGAGCCTTAAAAGAAAAAAAACTCAACGCTCACGTGGCAGCTTTGGTGAGTTGAATTATGATATTGTCTTAATAATTTGTCCTGATGTTGTTATTTTTTATGTAGTGAATATCTTTTATGATATAGGTGAATGATACAGTTGGTACATTAGCCAGAGGGAAATTCTCGAACCCAAATGTCATTGCTGCTGTGATATTAGGCACTGGCTCAAATGCAGCGTATGTTGAAAGAGTAGAGGCAATAGAAAAGTTGAAGAAAGGGCCTTTGAAAGGATCAGAAGAAATGGTAAGAACAAATTTTGAATCAATAATGTGATATGTAAACAGAAACAATTTTTAAAAAGGCTTAATTGGCAGGTTATTAACATGGAATGGGGTAGCTTTTATAGTTCCAAACTTCCTTTGACGAAATATGATGAGGCATTAGATTTGGAGAGCAAAAACTGTGGCAAACAGGTGATGTTTATAAGATTACTCTTTTTAGGCAACATGACATTTTTGAGAAACAAAATTGAAGATGTCTGTTGTCTGATTTGAAGCTGTATATGTACAGATATTTGAGAAGATGATTTCTGGAATGTATTTGGGAGAAATTGTAAGGTTAGTTCTATGTAGAATGGCTGAAGAAGCTGCTTTCTTTGGAAGGAATGATCTTACCAAACTTAAGACTGCATTTGGATTCAGGTATTTGTCCGAATTTGTTTTCATTTTGTTCTTTTCTACTATTCCCAACAAGTTTGCACCTTAAAACCAATTGAAATTGCAGTACACTAGAGATGTCTAAAATCCACCATGACAATTCTCCTGAGCTTGAAGTGGTAGGAGCCAAGTTCAGCAGCATCTTTGACGTAAGATCAATCTCTTGCAAGTTTTCAGTTGATCAAATCTCTTTTCTTTTTAGTATTCATGAAATTTTGTGATTGGCTTTTTGCGCGTTGGTGGTTTTGGTTGGAGATAATAAGTTCTCACATCTAAAGTAGAGACATTCCGAGCCTAATATAAAAGTTCGGTGGGCTAGAGCTCTTCAAATGGTCCGGCCCGGATAGGACCGTAACCCATGGATCGGACCGTTTCATTGTTTGTATGAAATAGTACATGGACCAGACAGTTAAGGTCCGATCCACCATGGTCCGGTCCGGACCGTATGATTTTTTTTTTAATTTTTAATTTTTTTTTATTTTATGGATTAAATCTGATCCGGTCCGGGTTTGGACCAGACCGTATGCAATTACTGTTCAAAAATGCTTAATAGTGTAAATTATGGTCCGGACTGGACCAGACCGGAACGTAACAGTCCAGGACCGGAACGTAATAACATGGACCGGACCGGATTTTTATAATTACGGTCTAGGACCGGTCTGTAATTTCCGGTCCGGTCCAAACATGTGCAGCCCTACGGTGGGCTACTCTTCCTATTACTAATTGTTTTTGGATGAAACCCGCTGAGCCTTATATATAAGGTTTGTGGGCTAATCCTCCTATTGTCAATCAGTATTCCAAACCTTTGGATGTGTAACATTTCAGATACCGGACCTATCTCAAGAGCAAAGGAGAATCATTGTCGAAGTATGCAACATCGTGGCAACACGTGGGGCACGCCTAGCTGCAGCCGGGATCTTAGGAATCCTGAAGAAGGTTGGACGCGACAAGCCCGATGAAGAGGGGAACCACCAAAAGGCAGTGATAGCTGTTGATGGTGCGTTGTATGAAAACTACGACGAGTTCCGCGAGTGCCTGAAGAGAACACTAGAGGAGCTACTTGGCGAGGAGGCGTCTCAGCACGTTGCCCTTGAGCTAACCAATGATGGTTCAGGTATAGGAGCTGCCCTCATTGTCGCGTCTAACTCTCGGAATGTTCAAGTCCAAGACGCTTAGTTTCGGCTGTCGAAATCTTGTTTTACACAACTTGTGTAATTGAAGATGTCACCTGTAGTTTTGGTCGCATCAAATGTTGTTCTTTCGTGTCTTTTTGTATCTTTGGTTTTTGGGTTATATCACACGTGCGGTTTTAAGGGCTGCATACAATTCAATTGTTGATCCTACTTGTACATTCTTCTTTCCTACTTTTATGGTGGAAATAAATGGAATGGAGATTCTTTTGTTGCCGAGAACTTTCATTTCTAACTAGTTAGCTTGTCTGGTACGAGTGATTTGAAACTTGCGTATCCATACAAGTCAAATAGAAACGTCAACGTATATAATTGGTTCGATATAAATATATACGAAAAAATTATCTTTTTATTTGCAACAACATAGACGTCAATAAAATGTCATATGACTAATGAACCAATAACATAAGACTATTAATCTATCACCGATACTTGATTGTGTTGAACCGTTTAAATACGAATAATTATAAGAACACATTAAGGCGACACAACAATTAGGTGATCCATGTATATAGTGCAAAGTATAGAGGAGTTACAATAGAACTTCTTCACAAGTTAGACGCTAAAAATTAGTTTATTTGAAAAGCTATATTTTTGTAATTATCACACAAGTTTTACTATTTTTTAATTAAAATTTTGAGTTAAAATCATGACCGTGATTGTAATCTTTACGTTACGCTTTACGAGGATAACCAGCACAATTATTTTGTAGAATCTAGTTTTAGTAAAAAAAAAATTTATTGGTTTAATTAGGGATCTAATAAAAATTTATTTCGAGAAAAATCGTAAGACCGCTACGTCAACTTCAACGTCCCCTACTTTAGTAAAACGTATATAGAAGATTTACTATTGTGAAATGCAAGAGTCATGTAAGGTGTATGTATTTTCCATGATTCTTTTGACTTTTCTTGTTGCAATATATGCCCCATATTTATTCGACTTGTGTCAATTTCAACCGTTCAATTGATACCCGTGAATTTGAGGCAAGAAAATAAGCGAGTACTCGCCAAATTACGAGAGTAACACGGAAGGGCGGAACGGATTCGGGTGAATAGTTTAGCACCCAACCGATTTCACCCTATCAGATTGTCCGATCTTTCGAACAAAAACACTCTAACTATCTTTAGGATAATCCTAAGCCTCGATTATACTTGATTTTCTAAGTTGATGTATCTTATGTCCGGTACGTTGCAAGAACAATATTTATGTTTCCATGTAATTGTTTCTTTATCTTTCGTCTATACTCGCTAAGAGTTAGATTAGCAAGGACTTTCTTCAAAGTTCTCCTAAGGGACGTTGCTCATCAATGAAGGCTCAATGTATATTGATCGGAGAGTCGAAAGCAAGATTAGTAAATGACACAAGTAATGTGATCTGAAAAGACGAATTCCACAATTTAAGGGAAGCATCAAATATACCCATAAATAATTTATAGTTAAGTGGAAGAGTTAACTGATATTTATCCTATAATAATCGAAAATTTCTTAGCTCGGAAACCGACTCGAGTTTTCGGGTTTTGTTGATGGAATCGAACAAAATCGAGTTTTGGATCTTGGGTTTCCACTTAGATCTTCTGATTTTATATCCTTCCGGCCCGATTCCGAAGCTTAGCATTACCTTGTTCTGGCCCAAATTTTACATCATGTGTAGGCCCGTGAAGTTGGCGGGCCATTGGGCATCCGCGTTCTTCTCCCGGGGCATCAAGCGAAGCAAGATAAGCGGCTAAGCGGGCACTTCTTTCTCCATCTGGATTTTATCTCCTTTCACGATCCTAACAACCTTCCATCGTTCTTATCTTCTCAACAAGCTCACCAAATTTCGGTCTCCTCCCTCACACAACAAGTACGAGCGCTCGAGTCTTCTCTCACTCTCGTTGGCTCTCTATCTTCGTTGAGATCGTAGCAAAGGCGAATCCCTCCTCCACTGTCGCTTCTGGAACGTGAACTCATCACTCTTCTTCCTCGAGCAAGCCTGCAAACAACCAAGACGTGGAGCAGGGCCAGAGGCACGAGCCGATTTCTCTTCCCCGGCCACAATAGCAACATGAGTTGAGCATTGTCTAGTATCGGCAACCCCACGTGGAACTGTTCGCTAATTTTATACCCTTATAAATCTTTATTAATAATAATAGAAACTCATAAGCTAGTAAAACCACGATATGCTTTAAATTTATAACTTACAATAAATACTCAATTGCAGCGAACCCACAGTGTATGAATCATATGCAGCAGAGTAAGTATTCCAAAGTCGATCTCAAGGACTAAGTGAATGAATTGCAATTATGATCTCAAATAATATAAATCCAAAATAAGAATGGAGATTGGAAAAGGAGGGAATGAAAGAATAAAAGGTTTTGAAGAAGAGTTTTATAGTTCACAATCATATGTCACCTTTTGATTGAAAACAAGTTTAAAGGCAAATAAAACAAACAATCAATTAATGGAGAAAATGGATTTCAAGGGTTCAAGATCATTGTTTATACACATGGACTCAGGATTACTCACAAGACATCTATGGTTGAAAAGAAACAAGGAAGAACGTTTCTTCTCTGATGGTCTATTACCGGGTAAGTCTCAAGAACATCTAGTTTCAATCCTAATTACCTATTACCGGGTAAGTCTTAAGTAAAGAGGGGGAAATTCTAAACAAACCACATTACCAACTAAAGATCAGGTAAACCGGGTAAGTCTCAGGTATTACCCTACTCAGGAAGGAATAATGACACATTCTATCCAATAAAGGTTTCACCTTTATTACCTATGGTCAATTCTCTTATTATCTAAGAAGGGATATCACCGGATAGGTTTCAATTCCAACTTAGTTTGCTAGTTTAGAGGATTCTAACCTAGATTCAAGTCCAAACAAACCACAGGGTTTCAAAACAATTCAAACCAGTTCTAAACTCAAACTATACCATCATCGTACAAGGTATAAACACATATCTATTCACCTTGGAACCGCAAATGTTCTCCAATAATCAACATAATAAAAGTAATAATCAATTCAATTGAAGAATGCATAAAAGATGAAATAACAAAGGAAGAAATGAAAGTACTCAACTTTATTAACTTGAAAACCAATAAAACGATGAATCCCAGTATCACACAGCGTATCTGAACTAAATGAAATGTAAAAGGCTGAATCTTTCTCAAAACTCAATAATATCTAACAATGGTGAAAGGAAAAGAGGTGAATGAAAACAAGGAAGAAGGTAACTCTCTCTAGGTCTGAATGGTAACTCAATGGAAGCAAAACGGATCCCCTTTGGAAATAATCGGAACTTTTCTTTTATACCCAACAACCTGCCAAAAGACATGGGATGGGCCAAAAGTCCGAAAATAAAATATAACCGACGCTCAGGGAAAATCTCGGGCTGGATCTCGGCCGAGATTTTGCACAGTCGTGACCGAGATTTCGTCTTCGACCTTCAGCGTTCTTGGGATCTCGGTCAAGTCACCATTGGGATCTCGGTCGAGATTCCGAGTGAGATGAAAACCAGGAACTCTCATCACGGAACGAGATGTGTGGATCTCGGCCCGAGATGAACTCTTCTCTTCGGAGTTGGTCTCAGCATGGATTATCTCGGCCGAGATGCTTGACCATTACTGTTCTAAATCATCTCTTGTGTTCTTAACTCGACTCCTTCGCCTTTCCTTAGCTCGTATGATCGCCCTTAAGCATCCACTCCGAGGCTTGATCCTCAAATGCATCGTTTTAGCTCCAAAGTGCGCCGAATTACCTACAATGACATCAAAAGTGTGTGTAGACATCTATACTTGCAAAGTAGAACCAAACAAGCATAAAGGACACAAACTAAGGCTAAAACATGCATGTGGAAAGGGAAAAACTACCTATATGTGTATCTAAACTAGGTCGATAAATCATGTTATCAGGAACCAAGAGCCTTGACGGACAAAATAAGATGGAAACCAACGTGTTGAGCCACGAACCTTGCCGGCGTGCCGAATGGAGAATATGTGGCTTCTTTTCTCCGTTTTGGTCTACAGCGGGGCAGTTGCACGTAACCTCGTACGTCTTTCTTCTCCTTCTCCTCTTCATGTACATAGCCTGTGGATTCATGAGTTTGGAGGTTAGCGAGTTTTGCTTTCCATAGGGTTCGAACTTGTGACCTTGTGTTGTAGGTTTTATTATTCAATTGTGAGTCTTGTAGGTTTCGAACCTGAGATGTAAAGGTAAGGAGTTTTGTTTTTAGTTTTGTGGCTTGGGAGTGTCGAACTTGAGACTTCAGGGCTATAGGTAGGTGTTTCCACCTTTCTTTGTTTTGTGGCTTGTGGGAATCGAACTGGTGACCTATGTTATATGCCATGTAGTTGTAGAAAAATCTAGATATAGTAGTCATCTTTGGAAGCATGTTTCGAGACCTTAGAATAAATGGTTACCGTTGAACTTTTGATATGTTTTTGATGGTAGTATTTAGTTTAATGTACTAAAATTTGGGAAATATCCAACGGTTAGATTTAGAGTTATGAGCTTGTAAAGTTGGTACAAAACTCAGTTTTGGGAGAATATGAGAATTTTGACTAAGTATAGGTTTAAGTGTTCATGTAGGAGACTTTGAGTTTTTATTTGTGGATCCTATGGATGAGAGTTTATCGGTTTTGATTGTTCTAGCTTGAAGTAGACATGGAATAGTACGTTTAGAAAATTTTGGGATTTAGGAGAAGAGTTTTATCGTAGGCCAAAGTAGGGCACTTAATCGATTTGAAAGAATTGTGGTTTAAGATTTTTTTACTTAGGATGTAAGTTTGAGTATACCTCAAACCCGTTATGAATCTTTTAGGGTTGAGTTGTTGGACAATAGTGAGGGTCTTAGACATTTTTTGGAATTTTAGGAAAGTTATGGATATTTTGGTAATTTTCCATAAAAGTTGGGAATTCTTCTTCTTTCTTTATAAAGATCCTTTAAATAGTCTACAAATCCTCTAGATACTTTCCGGATGTTAGAATTTATTTTGATAAGACGTTTTTCGTCTTGATTAGGTTGTTGAGAACGATTACGTGCGGAGCGAGATTTTAAGCATTAGTCGGATATCGGATCAGTTCAGGTAAGTTCTATGGACATAATTAGCTAGTTTTTCGTAATGTTGGTGTGAACTATTTTAGTGGTGTGTGTTGGATGATTATTAATTATAACTTGAGTAGGATGACCTTTTTTTACGTTATGGAACCAAGTGTATGAAAATGGGTTGTGACATCACTGCTCAACGCTGACAGGTGACTAAAGTGGTTCTCTACGACCAATCCACATGGTACACAGGGTACACATGGACTTAGTTCGCTTGGTAAACGGGGACAGAGGCAAGGGGCGCGCGCGGAGATCCCTCGTGCTACATAATAAGTTGCACAATTAGGGTGAATAACCTAAATAAAGATAATAATTGGGATGTGTGTGAAATCATGCTTATGTGTTTATTTACCTCTTTGATGTGTGTTTGTGCTAGAATAGTGTTAACTAATATTAGAATTGCTAACTAACGGTTTCCACCGTCATGTTGTAGATACCTTGCATGGTAATTAAGACCGTTGTGGAGTGATCCGGAGAGAGTGATCAGCCGGGTTTTCCGTACTTGTTAGTTTTAGTTTCAAAGATTTACTTTTCGGGCAAACTTTCATACCATTTCATTCTATAGATTTCGTTTGTTATCGACTGTTCTTTTTTTTTTTCTTTCTTTTAACATGACTATTTAATGCATAAAAACGTATTTTGGTTTCCCTTTATTTGTGGCTTGTTGAAAGATCCGGTAAAGTTGTTGTCAAATTAGGGTCGGGACCCATTGTGATATCCTAATCCGTAACATCCCGAATACCTAGAATTTGGGGTGTTACAACATGATATCAGAGCTTAGGTCGACAACAATGACACTCACAATATACTAAAGGGTCAAATAAATAAATAAATAAATAAATAAATAAATAAATAAATAAATAAACCCGAAAGAGTCTGAGTTTTCAAAATGAATTTCGGTTCAAACTTCATGCATAGTCTACGAAAACCGGTGTCTTATTCATTTCTTAGAGAACAGATTCCTTCCCTTTTTGGAACCTAGTGTCTTATTCAATTTATTATCATCCAAGGGGTAGTTTCAAAAATAAATACGTTAACTAAATCACTCTTTAGTGTCCGTTTGGTCGGAGTGTGAAATGGAAACGGAATGGAATCGGTTAAGGAGAAGGAATGGAAATGGAAATAATTTGATTGATACCCTGTTCAATAATGAAGTTGCATCCAATCAATTGTATATTAAAGTCAAAACATGAGATTAGAACATAAGTTCAATAATGAAGTTGCATCCAATCAATTGTACATATAAGATTAATACCCTGTTCGTGTTGCATATACAACTTTCCTTGATCACCAAAAGCAATGCAGTAAACTTAACATTCCTTGAAAATTTGAAGAACCAAAAAGGATGGCATACAATCAAACTCCACAGTAATCTTTGATAGTTAAATTGGAAACCTTGGTGTTGACCTCTTTGCAGTAGAATTCGAGAAGCCCGTAGTTACTGAATGGCTTGAATTGCAAAGGGTGTTCTTCATCGACCAATTCTTCCGGCGTGGCTATCTCACCGTTGATGATCGAGAATGTCGCAAGCGAGTACCTTAGTTTTTCTCCGCTCATTACAACGCGATGTATAGGCGCCAATATCCTGTTATTGCTCCAAGCCTGCACCAATGCACGGTGCATTTCAAATTATTTCGCTACGTTCTATTTGTACTAGCTAGTTATATATGGGGTGAAATTTGTTGGGGTGAAAACCCTCTTTGTACAGAGGAGATAGGGAGGACAGGGAGGACGTGAATTGTTTAAAAATAACATGTATTTGTTTAATTAAAAATTGTTAGAAATATATATTGGTTATGTAGTTAAATAAAAATTTAGTAAAAAAATTGAACATACAAATTAACTCTTAAATAATTTGTTATATAGTTAAATAAAAGTTAGTTGATTCAACTGTGGATCTTTTGTACTTTCAGCTATTAGACTTATTTTCGCTTGAAATCAACTTTATATATACCGGTATTACTTACCAACAATGCTTCTCCGGCCATGACGACGAAGCTTTGAGGAGAGGCAACGTAGGGGAGCCAATGCCGCCCGTCCTTGGTTTGGACTTCTAGGCCATCGACGTCGTTTTGGTGCAACACGGTGAGGAAGCTCTTATCGGTGTGAGGCACCGATCCGATGTTGCTCTCTTCCGCCGTGGGTTGCCTATATTTGGCAACCCTGACTAGGTACTGGCTTGACTCATTCAGTGAATCAGCATGCTTAGCTATGCCGTAGCTCTCCAACAACATTGTCTTAACAAGTTGTTCCAACTCAGACGTTTGCCTTGAGTATTGGTTGATTGCTTGGCTGTCAAATTCATATAAACCCCAACACAAGTTAATAGATAGATATTAGGCATTCATGAAACAAAAATCAAAGGGATCAAGAGTGTTAAAAGTCCGAACGTAGAGCAGCGTCGTGTGCATATATACGAGTACATGTATTATATTAGGTCCAAATCCAACACATATCTATGATGTTCAATCTGAAAACTAGTCTGCCAACCTTATATATTAAAATTCGGAACCTCCTACTTTGAACGAATGAAGGAAGTTATTATGTCCAACAAATTAAAGAGTAATAACCGGTTCTTATTATATATTTATTTTTAATAAATTGCCTAAATTCATACATGTGTAAATCATACAGTGTAGAATATTCCAGGAATATGTCGCGAAACAACTTCATATATATATATATATATATATATATATATATATATATATATATAACGAGGTGATTTTAGCATTTAATGTTTGTTATCTTAAATAGACAAGGAAATATGCACATTTAGGGCTTGTTTGGTATCAGTAGGTATTATTTCTGGTAACGAATAATTCTGAATTAATCAAAAACTATGTTTTTTTAGAGATCTTTTTACACATGAAATGAATCTAATGATTTTTATTTTCATTCCTTACCCTTAACTGATTTCATTCCGTTTTCATTCCAACATTCCAGCCAAACGGACAGTTAGTGTAACACAAGATATAAATTACAGGTTAAATATGTTATTGGGTGCATAAGGCGCGAGTTTGGATTGATACAACGACTCACCTTATAACATTTTTATATTGATGATGAAATCAATATTATACAGTTAAAATATGAATTTGTATAAGAATTTAAAGTAGGTAAATTTAATATATTATCAATTTAAAGTAGAGAATATCTGGATAGGTGGATAAAATTGGATTGATAAAAGTTTATTACGTACCAAAACTGTGGGTTTCCTGATGGCCACATAAGATCGGTGAAGCTCTGAGCCATATGAAGATCCTGAGCATCAGGAATTCCGGTGCCTTCGATGAGGTGAAAGGGAATCTGTGGCGCTGAGTATCCATAGAAGGGTTTGCTTGAAACGTTCTTAGCCTTTATTTCCGTTGGGAGGTTGAAGAGACTCTCTAACGCAGTGAACACCTTATCGTGAAGCTCCACCGCAAGATCATCATAAACTGCGATGAAACAACCATACTCCTCCAGCGCCGCCTGAACTTCCTTGCATGCTGCCGCCCTCGCCGCTTCCACAGCTTTGCTCGAGAGGTTGATGGTGGGTAGGGCTTTTGGAATGCTCATCTTTCTTGGTTTCTTCTAACATCCACAAAACATAAACAATATATATAATCTTTTTCTTGAATGTTAATCAAATAATAATACTTATTCAATCGTTTACCGGTTAATCTTATTGTTCGTATGGATTGGTATTCCGTCATTGTAATTGTAAAGTTTTTTCTTCAAAAAATAATTTATATTAAAAATAATAAATAAAACTATTTATAATACACTGCTAAAACATAAATTAATAATAAGTTTTCTATAATTACAAAATTAAATGTTTAAGTTTTAGATATTTCGATGAACGACAAATTCCTTCGTCTATTTACCCAATGATTTTTTTATTTATCGATATATCCCTATCTACTAATTATTTATAATTAATATGAAGACTTCTTCTAAATAATACAAAATATATGTTCAAATCATAATGTCAACCTACCGATCAGTTGTAATACAAGACAAGACTCCATCGATATCACAAAACAAACAAAAAATCTTGAAAACGAAAGAGACGTACAGGCGAATAAGAAGAATACAATAAGGAAAGACTGTGTGATTTTTGTAAGAAAATATTTATCGTTTTTACTTTATCTGGTTTCAGAATTTGAAATCTTTTTAATTTTATTGATAAATAGTTATCTTTTTGTATTTTATTTATTTTTAATGGCAAAGTGGTTGATTACCATAATCTTTCTCTATATGGTGATTAAGCATCTAAAAATAAGGTCGACTACAAAATAAAAGCGGTAATAATAGTTAAATAAAATGTAACATAATGAAATGGCAACAGAAGGCTTAATTACCTGAGAAGATATGTTGGCTTTTAGGCTTCGAGTTTGAATGAGCTTAGAAGTTCAACTGCTTTTCTGTATATATAGGATTAGGATTATGATTAGGAAGGAGGAGAATTAAAATACAAATCGCAATTGTTTTACTAATTTATGTAATAATCAAATAATTAGACGATAATTAATGATGTGGGCAATAAGACAAAGTCAAACAAATGAATATTATATGGTCAACAAATTATAAAAATTTAGAGAGCCGCCCATTGTTGCGTTGCATGTTGTCGATCATCTCAAATATTGGATGAAAGGGTAGTTTATGTTTATGCCATCGATGTCAACTTCGTATATCTTTATCGATATGATTAAGGATCTACGTACGAGTATGTATATTTTAATGTACTTACTAAAATAATGTATACTTTAATGTTTTCACTTGGGGTATATTGGAAAGTTTCTTATTATTTGGAATAGTTTTTTTGTTTAGTTTCAACTTTTTCTTATGAGTTTATTAAAAAAATTACATATTAAAAATATTAATAAAATTTTGTTTACAAAGTACTTATTTGTGAAAATTAATATTAGAAAAACACTTCATAATATAAAAACGTGGGTAAGTGATGGTGTTATGATTAAATGAAAATAAAAGAAAATAAGACACGTGAATTTGTTATTTCATTTTTCATTAATTTTTTCACTATGCTCATGATCTTTCAATATAATCTCTCACAGACGGATCTCAATATAATCATTTTTGTTGCCTACGACTCTCGTATGATAGTAGTGTCTAACTTTCCACTCAGTTACCAAGAACTCTAGAAATTGCTTCCGCCCAAACACATTTAGCATCAAAGTAATTTGTTATCCTCACTCAATCACTAAAAAAATAAAAATTCTTATTGATATTGTAACACCCCAAATTCGTAAAACTTGGGACGCTACTGGGCTAGGATCTCACAATGAATCTTGATCATAGCCTGACAACAAGTTCACTGGATCTTACAACAAGACACAAATAGATTAAAACCAAACGTCAAATTGTAATATATACATATCAAAAGAGTTTACAAAAGACCGCTGAGTACAAACCAAACGTATATCCGTACATCATAAATTCACCCATAACCCTCGCATAAACCCAGTGTACGGAGCCCTCAGCGGATCACTCCATCTGGATCACTCTGCAACTCTCCTAACCTGCAAAGGATCTACAACACGGTATAAAACCGTTAGCTAACCATACACATATATATAGAAGATGCATAAGCACAAACACAAGTCACGGAATATTAACACATCATCATGCTATCACACATTTACCCGGTTAATTATCTTTATCAAGTCCAACACTCAAATCGTATATATAAGAATATGAATATATGTGACACGAGGAATATAACCCTCGCTTCTCGGGGATGTTGCCAGCTGTAGTGGTGATCTGGTAACACTTTCCCGTCTACCCTATGGGAGTGGTAGGTGGCCGTCCCACTTCCAGATCTGGCCTGTCCGCAAAGAACCTCCCCGTCTCCACGCGGGATGACAGGGCAAGGCTGTCACAACCCTATAATGGGCGGTCACTAAACCATAGGTCGGTAATCATCACAACGCATGCTATCAAGCATATATCACACACCACTCATGCATACATCCAATATAGGTATGGTAGCTAAGTAAGTCCTACGGACTTACCTCAACCTCAATAGTAGTCTCAAACACGGTCAACTCCAAATCTGGAGAACAACACTGCCTAACAATAAGGCATAATGAGATGTTAAATCTTCTATCAATCAAAGGGGTCACACCTAGACCCAAGGGATCCATAAGGATCATATCCAACTTATAAACCTCGAAGCCATAACCGGCATATATCTATATCATACTCATCATCATTCTATCCTCATATACATACCTAGCATGCTACTAACCCGCTCATACTAGGAAAGGAAAGAATCCATACTACTCTAAGTAGATCCTGTGCAAGACGCACCTGCGGAACGGAAAGACGCAGGGGCGGAAAGGCAGCAAGCGCAGGCGCGGAAACACGCGGGCGCAGGCGTTGAGACCGTGGCCGTGGGGCGGCGGCACTAAGGAGCGGGTGCGGTGACAAGTTCCTGCAGGGGCGGCGGCTTCCAGGCGCGGGGGTGGCGACAGTGCAGAACGGCCTTCCCCGACTTCTCTTCTACTCTTCACGTGAGGAACTCACGTCTTCATCATTCCATAGCCACAATCATAGGTGTAAGAGCCTTAGCCTTTGGAGCCACTTTTGGCCTTAGCCGCTCCCGCGGGCCTGTGAGGCCGCCCCTGCGGCTCCTCTGTTGTTCCTCCCTTGCGGCTCAAGGAACCGCTCCTGCGGTTTCCGACGGCTGCAGCCGGTTTTGTTGACTCCTTTGACCCGTGCTTTACCCTTTGTCTTACTTCTTTCTCTTCCTTGCTGAGCAAGGGTTTCCTTCTTCACTTTTCACTCCAGCCCTTGCACGTCCTCCTTGCTTCTCCTTCCTCCACCTTGATCTTGTGTTGTTTCTCCTTGAGTTTGGAAGAGTTGTGTGGCTTGATGTTGATGTTGATGATGGATGTGTGTATGCTGAGCTTGGAGGCTAGCTACTGAGGTGTGTGATCTATCCCTACAGCCTAGGACCACAAGAGTGGTAAGTGTTCTTGCTTCTTCTTCTTTCTTTCCTTGATTCCATCTTCCTAGCATAGGATTAGATGCATGTTTAAGGGTGTTGATGTTGGTATGTGTATGTATATGTATATGCTTGGTTTTGGTGAAGAGAAGACGTGAGTGGATCATGAGAATAGCCGAAGAGGAATCGCGGGTTCACGTTCTGCACAGACGCCGCCCCCGCGCTTGGAAGCCGCCGCCCCTGCAGACGCCGTGCCGCAGCGCCCGCACCTGCGCCTTGCCTGCGTTGCCTGCGTCCTTTGTCACCGCGCCCACGGCTGAGTTCCGCCGCGCCTGCGGGTTGCCTGCTCCGCCCCTACATCTCTTGTGTCACGCAGGTGCGTCTTGTCCCGGATCTACCTAGAGTTAGGTAGATGCTTTCCTTTCCTAGTATGAGCGGGTTAGTAGCATGCTAGGTATGTGTATTAGGTTACAATGATGTTGAGTACGTTATCGTTTGTGCAAGTTATGGCTTTGAGGTTTATGAGTTAGGATACGATCCTTATGGATCCCTTGGTCTAGGTGTGACCCCTGTGATGGATATGAGTTTGATATATGTTATGATGCCTTGTTTAGGCAGTGTGGATCTCCAGAATTGGAGCTGTTTGGATTGAAACTTCGAGGTTGAGGTAAGTCCACGGGACTTACTTAGTTGCCATCCTTTTATTGGATGTGTGCATGAGTGGTGTTTGTTATATGCTTTATAGCATGCATTATGTTGGTCACCGACCTATGGTATAGTGATTGCCCATTGTAGGGGCATGAAAGCTGTCCCTTTCATCCCTTTGGAGTCTGGGCGGTTCTCTGTGGTTGGGTCAGACTTGGTAAACGGTTGGCCACTCCCCATTCCCTTTGGGTACACGGGTGGGTGTGACCAGGGACCATTCCAGCTACCATGAGCACCCAGAGGCGAGGTTTATATTCCTCATGTCACATATATTCATATTGATATATATATATATATACACGCTTGAGTGACTGGACGTTATTAAGATAATAAACCGGGTAAATGTGTGATAGCATGTTGATGTGTTTACTATTCATTGGTGTGTGATTGTGCTGATGCATCTTCTTATATATGTGTATGGTTAGCTAACGGTTTTATACCGTGTTGTAGATCCTTTGCAGGTTAGGAGAACTGCAGAGCGATCCAGAGGAGGTGATCCGTTGATGGCTCCGTACACTGGTTCGATATCGGGGATATGGGATATTTCATATGTACAGTTTATGTTTTATTTGTACTCAGCGATACTTATGTATTACCTTTTGATATTTGTATATATCAGTTTGATGTTTTGTATTTAATCTATTGGTGCCTTGTTGTAAGATTCAGTGAATTTGTTGTCAGGCTAGTGTCAGGATCCATTGTGAGCTCCTAGCCCAGTAGCACCTCGAGTCCTACGGATTTGGGGTGTTACAAAGTTGGTATCAGAGCCCAAGTTGACAACAATGGCACTAGTAATCTACAATAAAGTTCGAATAGATAAATAAACAGAACCCGAAAGGGGTCTGACTTTTCAAAAGGTTTTGGTTTTGAAATGAGTACAAAATGTTTTGGGATATCGTGTACGTGAGCCATCGCCCCTCTGAAGATCTCGACAGTATATATATAGATATTCTGTTGTGATTGATTTGATATATACATACGACATATATATAGCCTTTTGGGTTAGGTTTACGTCCTTTGCAGATGGTTCAAACTAGAGCCTTACCTGTAGTTGGACGAGGTAGAGGTAGACCCCCTCTAGGTAGAGGACGGGGTAGGACTTCCGTTGTTGATCCACGTGCAGCGGAAGAGGTTCACGAGGACGTTGCTGAGAGTGTCGTTCCTGAGACTAGGAACGGCGTAGCTGGGAGACAGGGTCCACAGCGAGTCCAGTCAGATGACTCGGATTATGTTTCCATAGGAGGACCAGAGTTTCGTGATTATATCCGGCGAGTGGAGGAGGCGGCCAGAGCAGGTATACCTATCCCGGATCTGCCAGTACATGAGGGATCATCTGAGAGATCCCATGGGGTTACACAGGTGCCAGCTACACCGGCACCTGTAGCTAAGACTACTCGAGTTACAAAGGAGCATAGAGGGCCTAGACCAGACACTTGGTTGAAGGCATTCCACCAGATGGGTGTACCCCCTTTCTCTGGGAAGGTGGGGCTCGATGTTAAGTTGTGGATTGGACATGTGGACTCAGCTCTGGAGTCCATTAGATGTCCAGCAGACAGCCAGATAGAGTTAGTGCAGACTCTATTCAGAGACTTAGCACAACACTAGTGGAGGTCTGTACGAGCACATGTTGACAGTTATGATCAGATGCGGACTATGATTAGAGAGCGTTTCTGCCCGGCCTCACTGAGGAGGGAGAAACTGCGAGATTTTGTTGAGGCTGGATTCGAGGATGTACCAGTCTCAGAGGCTATCAAGAGATTCCAGGAGGAGTTGGCATTGCTGGGACCAGCTGTGCCTTTTGTGGATCAACATGTGTATCTGTTTTCTCGACGACTGAGGGATACTACCCGGACCTATATGGCGGGTTTCCACTGTGAGTCTCTGATGGACTACCAGGACAGAGCTTCCGACTATGAGAGGGAGCGGGCTAGTCAAAGAAGAGCTTCTCAGACCGGAGGGTCTGAGAAGAGACAACGTACTGGGTAGACCAGTGGTGTTGGTGGGGCTGTTAGTGCAGGGCGAGGTCATAGTCGCCAGAGTCGTCCCTTTTCTGCCTCAGTTGCAGATAAGGGAGTACAGTGTTACAATTGTGGTGGTTATGGGCATATGCAGCAAGAGTGCATGAGACAAACAGTGACTTGTTACATCTGTGGCAGGCTAGGTCACAAACATATTTTCTGTAGATGGGGTGGAGCTTCGTCTCAGCAGGGTTCTACTCCTTCCAGTATAGAGGGAGGTGGGCAGAGGCCACCTCAGCAGCAACAGACACAGGGACAATAGAGAGTCCCAGATTGTCCTACCACTCAGGGATCTGCTCCAAGGTTGGGTAGAGGCAGAGGTCGTGGTGGGAGCACCACTGACACCAAAGGGCCACATGGCCGAGTTTTTGAGCTGAGGAGTGCAGAGGAGCCAGCTACACCGACTGTTACAGGTACCATTCTGATCCATGGTTTACTTGTTAGAGTTTGTTTGATACTAGAGCTATGTCTTCTGTTATATCTGATGCTTGTATTGAGTGTTTGAGTTTAGATATGACTTAGGGGATACCCTTTAGTATAGGGTTACCCGATGGTAGTAGGGTCAGAGGTACCCATGAGATTCGTGACTGTCCCATTTCTGTTGGGACCCGTGTTTTACTAGTTGACTTCTTTGTCATGCCATTAGAGCATGAAGAAGTCATACTAGGTATGGATTGGATGGATAGACATTCTGCAGTCTCAGATGTAGGTAGGAAGACTATTATCCTCTCTACGTAGTTAGGACAGATAGAAGTTTTCCGAGGTTGGGACCTTGGAAAATCTGGCATGGTTATCAGTGCGATACGAGCAGCTAGACTGATTGCATAGGGTTGTGAGGTCTTCTGGTGTTATGCCATGAAGGAGGGGGAGAGTCCAGCATTAGAGGATATCCTAGTGGTCTGTGAGTTGCAGATGTGTTTGCTGAGCCGTCCAGTTTTCTGCCTCAGAGGAGTGTGGACTTTGGTATCGAGTTAGAGCCTAGTACGAGGCCGATCACGAAGGCCCATATCGGATGGCGCCTGTTGAGATATTGGAGCTGAAGAAGCAACTCGAGGAGTTGGCCGAGAAGGGTTTTATTCGCCCTAGTGTATCTCCATGGGAAGCACCTATTCTCTTCGTACGGAAGAAGGACGGATCTTTGAAATTGTGTATAGATTACAGAGAGCTGAACAAGGTGACCATTAAGAACAAGTATCCATTGCCGCATATTGATGACTTGTTGGATCAGCTTTAAGGAGCGACAATATTTTCCAGGATTGACCTGTGCTCAAGATATCACCAGCTAAGGGTGAGAGAGCAGGATGTGCACATGACAACATTCCGGACCAGATATGGCTACTATGAGTTTACAGTGATGTCATTTGGGCTGACGAATGCCCCAACCGTCTTTATGGAGTTGATGAACAGTATCTTCATCGACTTCCTGGATCAGTTTGTGGTGGTATTCATAGATGATATTCTGGTGTACTCTCGCAGTAGAGAGGAGCATGAAGGACAGTTGAGGACTGTATTGCAGGTTTTACGGGATAGAGAACTTTATGCTAAGTTTTCTAAGTGCGAGTTTTGGATGCTAGAGGTAGCATTCCTGGGTCATGTGGTATCAACTGAAGGAATTAAGGTGGATCCGGCCAAGATTGAGGCAGTAGCAGCATGAACTACACCGACGAACGTCAAGGAAGTACGTAGCTTCCTTGGCCTAGCCGGTTATTACAGATGCTTCGTGGAGGGATTTTCTGTGATTGCCGTCCACTAACAAGTTTGCTGAGGAAGACTACTAGATTTGTATGGTTTGATCAGTGTATATAGAGTTTTGAGGAGCTGAAGAGACGTCTGACTTCTGCTCTTGTTTTGGGCACAGCCAGAGGGTACATAGGGATTTGATCTGGTTAGAGTTGGACTTTTAGTTTCCGGATGAGGATGCCCGACTGAGTACTTTAGAGGTTCTACCTGATCTGTTGGGTGAGATCCAATAGAAGCAAGAGACATGCCCGACCTTGTTGAAGATACGAGATAGGATGTCTCGGAATGAGGCACCACAATTCCTACTAGGAGCAGATGGAGTTTTGAGACGCCGTGGTCGCGTCTGTGTACCTGCTGATACAAAGCTGAGATAGAGGATTTTACAGGAGGCTTACTGTACACCTTACTCTGTACATTCAGGTACGAGTAAGATGTATCAGGACTTGAGATGTTTATATTGGTGGGAAGGGCTGAAGCCCGATGTGGCCAGATTTGTGGCACAGTGTGCGACCTGCCAGCAGGTCAAGATAGAGCATTGTAGACCTGGAGGTGAGCTCCCTCCACTTCCTGTTCCACAGAGGAAGTGGGAGGACGTCACCATGGATTTTGTGACCGGGCTGAGACTGAGCCGGAGTTTTGATGCCATCTGGGTTATTGTGGACAGATTGACGAAGTCGGCACGTTTCATTCCTATTAGGGAGACGTATCCGGTGAGCAGATTAGCTGAGGAGTACACTAGGCAGATAGTGAGACTCCATGGTGTACCGAGGACGATCGTCTCAGACCAAGATGGACAATTTACCTCGAGGTTCTGGCAGCAGATTCAGACTGCTCTGGAGACGAGTTTACATTTTACTACTGCGTTTCATCCTCAGACAGATGGTCAGTTAGAGAGGACCATTCAGACCTTGGAGGATATGCTGCGAGCTTATGTGTTGGATTGGGGACAAGTGTGGACGGATCATCTCCCACTTGTTGAGTTCTCATACAACAACAACTGACATGCATTTATTGGGATGGCCCCATATGAGGCACTGTATGGACAGAGATGCCGTACTCCGTTATGTTGGGATGAGCCTAGTACGGCCAGTGGTTTGACACCTGATCAGATTCAGGATGATGTGACTCGGGTAGCATTGATTCGAGAGCGGATGCTGACTGCCCAGAGCCGTCAGAAGTCGTATGCCGATAGAAGGCGTAGACCTCTAGAGTTCAGAGTTGGAGCCCATGTGTGGTTGAGAGTGTCCCCGACACGAGGTGTTAGGCGATTTGGCATTAAGGGGAAGTTGAGCCCCGATATGTCGGACCGTTCGAGATTGTGGATTGGGTTGGAAGCACAGCTTACAGGTTGGCCTTGCCGCCGAGATTAGAGGGTGTTCACCCTATGTTTCATGTGTCTCAGCTGAGGGAGTATATACAGATCCGAGACACATCGTGAGTTATGATGATTTGGTGGTTGAGCCGGACCCCACTTTTGTTGAGCACCCGATTGCAGTACTAGAACGAGGTATGAGACGCCTGCGTTCGAAGGACATACCTATGTTGAGGATACAATGGTCGAGACGTGGACCTGATGAGGCTACATGGGAGACTGAGGATAGTATCCCGAGGAACTATCCAGAGTTTATGCCGAGATAGATGTACCAGTAGGATCGACGAGTAGATCTTAGTACTATGTTGGTGATGTTATGCTTATGTGCTTATATGCCATGATGTGTTTATTTTCGTACTAGATGTGATGTGATATGTGATCTTAGTAGATCTTGTTGTGCTAGTACGACTGATATTTATAGCTGGAGATGGCTCTTTCCTCCATGCTATTGTGATATGTGATAGGTTTAGCTGGATCTTGTTCTTCCCTCCATGCTACTTTGGTGGACATAGTATTGCTGGAGTTGTTTTCCTCAATGCCTTTCTGTTATGAGTATGATACGGCTAGAGATGTGATGCCTCTAGGCCTTGTGATGTGTTTATGGTTTGGATAGAGATGGTTTTCCTCTATGCCCTGGATAGTGTTTTGTTGCTGGAGTTGATGGGTTCCTCCACGCTTATGTTTGAGGTTATAGAGTGGTATAGGTTGATACCTTATGAGTGGAGATGTGATTCCTTTGGTAGAGAGAGTTTTACCTCGGCTTTGGAGTCCGAGAGATTTGAGGGTGTTACAAGTTTCGGGATGAAACTTGTTTTTAGGGGGGTGAGGTGTAAGAGCCTTAGCCTTTGGAGCCTCTTTTGGCCTTAGCCGCCCCCGCGGGTCTGTGAGGCCGCCCCTGCGGCTCCCCTGTTGTTCCGCCCCTGCGGCTTAGGGAACCGCTCCTGCGGTTTCCGACGGCTGCAGCCGGTTTTGTTGATTCCTTTGACCCGTGCTTTACCCTTTCTCTTACTTTTTTCTCTTCCTTGCTGAGCAAGGGTTTCCTTCTTCACTTTTCACTCCAGCCCTTGCACGTCCTCCTTGCTTCTCCTTCCTCCACCTTGATCTTGTGTTCTTTCTCCTTGAGTTTGGAAGAGTTGTGTGGCTTAATGTTGATGTTGATGATGGATGTGTGTATGCTGAGCTTGGAGGCCAGCTACTGAGGTGTGTGATCTCTCCCTGCAGCCTAGGACCACAAGAGTGGTAAGTGTTCTTGCTTCTTCTTCTTTCTTTCCTTGATTCCATCTTCCTACCTTAGGATTAGATGCATGTTTAAGGGTGTTGATGTTGGTATGTGTATATATATGTATATGCTTGGTTTTGGTGAAGAGAAGACGTAAGTGGATCACGAGAATAGCCGAAGAGGAATCGCAGGTTCACGTTTTGCACAGACGCCGCCCCCGCGCCTAGAAGCCGCCGCCCCAACGGACGCCGTGCCGCAGCGCCCGCGCCTTGCCTGCATTGCCTGCGTCCTTTGTCACCGCGCCCGCGGCTGAGTTCCGCCGCTCCTGCGGGTTGCCTGCTCCGCCCCTACGTCTCTTGTGTCACACAGGTGCGTCTTGTCCCGGATCTACCTAGAGTTAGATAGATCCTTTCCTTTCCTAGGATGAGCGGGTTTGTAGCATGCTAGGTATGTGTATGAGGTTAGAATGATGTTGAGTACGTTATCGTTTGTGCCATTTATGGCTTTGAGGTTTATGAGTTAGGATACGATCCTTATGGATCCCTTGGGTCTAGGTGTGACCCCTATGATGGATATGAGTTTCATATATGTTATGATGCCTTGTTTAGGCAGTGTGGATCTCCAGAGTTGTAGCTGTTTGGATTGAGACTTCGAGGTTGAGGTAAGTCCATAAGACTTACTTAGCTGCCATCCTTATATTGGATGTGTGCATGAGTGGTGTTTGTTATATGCTTTATAGAATGCGTTATGTTGGTCACCGACCTATGGTATAGTGATTGCCCATTGTACGGCCATGACAGCTGTCCCTTTCATCCCTTTGGAGTCTGGGCGGTTCTATGTGGTTGGGTCAGACTTGGTAAACGGTTGACCACTCCCCATTCCCTTTGGGTACACGGGTGGGTGTGACCAGGGACCATTCCAGCTGTCATGAGCACCTAGAGGCGAGGGTTATATTCCTCGTGTCACATATATTCATATTGATATATATATATATACACGCTTGAGTGACTGGACGTTATTAAGATAATAAACCGGGTAAATGTGTGGTAGCATGTTGATGTGTTTACTATTTATTGGTGTGTGATTGTGCTGATGCATCTTCTTATATATGTGTATGGTTAGCTAACGGTTTTATACCGTGTTGTAGATCCTTTGAAGGTTAGGAGAGCTGTAGAGTGATCTAGAGGGGGTGATCCGTTGAGGGCTCCGTACACTGGGTCGATATCGGGGATGTGGGATATTTCATATGTACAGTTTATGTTTTATTTGTACTCAATGGTACTTATGTATTACCTTTTGATATTTGTATATATCAGTTTGATGTTTTGTATTTAATCTATTGGTGCCTTGTTGTAAGATTCAGTGAACTTGTTGTCAGGCTAGGGTGAGGATCCATTGTGAGATCCTCGCCCAGTAGCACCTCGAGTCCTACGGATTTGGGGTGTTACAATACATATACATAGACATACAAACATCAACATGTATCCTATCACATCTAATCCTAAGCTAAGGAAGAGGAATCAAAGGAAGAAAGAAAGAAAGAAGAAGCAAGAAGCTTACCTACTACTGTGATAAACCAAGGAAAGAATAGAACACACTCTCAGCTGGCTCTCAAGCTCAGCAACCATGCACAACATCAACCTCAACAACCAAGCAACACCAAAAGCTTGCAAGCCAAGGCAAAACTCAAGATCAAGATCAAGGGGAAGATAAGAGAGAAGAAGGTCGTGAGAAGCTGGAAAAGGAAGACTGAAACCCTTTATCACGATCCAAAGAAGAAACTTAAGGAGGAAGGGAAGAGAGTAAAGCACGGTCAAAGGGTCAACAAAGCCGGCTGCAGCCGCAGGAAACCGCAGGGGCAGGTTCCTTGGCCGCAGGGGCGGCTAAGACCAATCTCGGCTCCAAAGACAAAGGCTCTTACATCTCACCCCCCTAAAAACAAGTTTCATCCCAAAACTTGTGAATTCCTGAAACCACTCGGATTCAAAAGCCGAGGTATAACTCTCTCTATCAGAGGTATCATAGCTCCGCACGGTGGTATCAACCTATATCACTCTATAACCTCAAGCACAGGCATGGAGGAACTCATCATCTCCAGCCATAAGATCACTATACTATCAAGAGCATAGAGGAAAAACATCTCTAGCCAAACCATCATCATCACAACACAAAGGCATAGAGGAAAAACATCTCTACCCATACTATATCCACCAAAATAGCATGGAGGAATAACCATCTCCAGCTAAACCTAATCGTATCACAATAGCATGGAGGAAAGAACCATCTCCAGCTATAATCAATCGCACTAGCACAACAAGATCTAATAAGATCACACATCACATCATATCTAGTACGAAAATAAACACAACATGGCATATAAGCAGATAAGCATAACACTCACCAAGATAGTAATAAGATCTACTCGTCGATTCTACATGTATATTTATCTCGGCATAGTACTCTGGATAGTTCCTCTGAATACTATCCTCAGTCTCCCATGTAGCCTCATCAGGTCCTCGTCTCGACCACTGTATCCTCAGCATAGGAATGTCCTTCGAACGCAGGCGTCTCATGCCTCGTTCTAGGACTGCAATCGGATGCTCAACAAAAGTGTGGTCCGGCTCAACTACCAAATCATCATAACTCACAATATGTCTCGGATCTGGTATATACTCCCTTAGCTGAGACACGTGAAACACAAGGTGAACACCCTCTAATCTCGGAGGCAAAGCTAATATGTATGCTGCGCTTCCAGTCCGATCCAGAATCTCGAACGGTCCGACATATCGGGGGCTCAACTTCCCCTTAATGCCAAAACGTCTAACAGCTCGTGTCGGAGACACTCTCAACCACACATGGGCGCCGACTCTGAACTCTAGGGGTCTACGCCTCCTATCTGCATAAGACTTCTGACGGCTCTGTGCAGTCAACATCCTCTCTCTAACCAGTGCTACACGAGCCACATCATCCTGAACCTGATCAGGTTTCAACCCACTAACACTGCTCAGCTCATCCCAGCATAATGGAGTACGACATCTCTGTCCATACAGTGCCTCATATGGGGCCATCCCAATCGATGCATGCTAGCTGTTGTTGTACGAGAACTCAACTAGTGGGAGATGATCCGTCCACACTTGTCCCCAATCCAACACACAAGCTCACATCATATCCTCCAGTGTCTGAATGGTCCTCTCTGATTGACCATCTGTCTGAGGATGAAACGCAGTAGTGAAGTGTAAACTCGTCCCCAGGGAAGTCTAAATCTGCTGCCAAAACCTCGAGGTAAATCGCCCATCTCTGTCTGAGACGATCGTCCTCGGTACCCCATAGAGTCTCACTATCTGTCTAGTGTACTCCTCATCTAATCTGCTCAACGGCCACGTTTCCCGGATAGGGATAAAACGTGCCATCTTCGTCAGTCTGTCCACTATAACCCAGATGGCATCAAAGCTCCTACTCGGTCTCAACCCAGGTACGAAGTTCATGGTGACGTCCTCCCACTTCCTCTGTGGAACAGGCAGTGGATGGAGTTCACCTCCATGCCTACAATGCTCAATCTTGACCTGTTGACAGGTCGCACACTGTGCCACAAATCTGGCTACGTTGGGCTTTAGCCCTCCCCACCAATATGAACGTCTCACATCCTGATACATCTTACTCGTACCTGGGTACACTGAATAAGGCGTACAGTGAGCCTCCTGTAATATCCTCGGGCGTAAATCCGCATCTGCAGGTACACAGACGCGACCGCGGTGTCTCATCATTCAATCTGCTCCTATAAGGAACTGTGGTGCCTCATCCAGGGACATCCTCTCTCTAATCCTCATCAAGGTCGGGCAGGTCCCCTGCTTCTGTTGGATCTCACTCAACAGATCGGGAGAACCTCTAAAGTACTCAACTGGGCGTCCTTATCAGGAAACTAGACGTCCAACTCTAGCCAAGTCAGATCTCTCTGCAACTGAGGTTGTACTGTCAGTCTCGCAATCACCTGCTCTCGAGGCGTCTTCCTGCTTAGGGCGTCAACGACAACGTTCGCCTTTCCCGGATGATACAGAATCTCCAGATCAAAGTCCTTGATCAGCTCAAGCCATCTACGCTGGCGGTTATTCAATTCCTGCTGCGTGAAAATATACTTCAAACTCTTATGGTCTGTGAAAATCTGACATGTAGCACCATACAGGTAATGTCTCCAGATCTTCAGTGCATGAACTACCGCTGCCAACTCCAGATCATGAGTCGGGTAGTTCTCCTCATACGTCTTCAGCTGTCGAGACGCATATGCAATCAATCTGCCTCGCTACATCAACACACATCCCAAGCCTAACTTGGATGCATCACTATAAACCACAAAATCAGTTGTGCCCTCTGGCTGTGCTAAGATAGTAGAGGAAATTTGACGTCTCTTCAGCTCCTCAAAACTCTGCATATACTGCTCAGACCACACAAATCTGGTAGTCTTCCTCAGCAGACTCGTCAGTGGACGGGCAATCACAGAAAATCCCTCCACAAAACGTAAGTAATAACCGGCTAGGCCAAGAAAGCTACGTACTTCCTTGACGTTCGTCGGTATCGTTCATGATGCTACTGACTCTATCTTCACCGGATCAACCTTGATCCCCTCGGCGGAAACAATATGACCCAGGAATGCTACCTCTGACATCCAGAACTCGCACTTAGAGAACTTAGCTTAAAGTTCTCTATCTCGTAAAACCTGTAGCACAGTCCTCAGTTGTCCTGCATGCTCCTCTCTGCCGCGAGAGTACACCAAAATGTTATGTAACACCCCGAATCCGTAGGACTCGGAGTGCTACTGGGTTAGGATCTCACAATGGATCCTGGCCCTAGCCTGATAACAACTTCACTGAATCTTACAACAAGGCACCAACAGATTAAAACAAAACATAAAAACTGATATATAAATATCAAAAGGTTTATACAGTACTGCTGAGTACAATCAAAACAAAAATCTGTACAATATGGATAATCTCAAAAACCCCACGAATATGCCCCGTGTACGGAACCCTCAGCAGATCACCCCTCCGGATTACTCCGCAGCTCTCCTAACATGCGGGGGATCTACAACACGGTATGAAACCGTTAGCTAACTATACACATATATAAGAAGATGCTAAAGCACAAACACACCTCAGAAATGATAAACACTTTAGCATGATATCAAACATTTACCCGTTTTATTATCTTTAATAAGTTGAATCATTCAATCGTATAGATATATATATATGAAGATAGGTGACACGAGGAATATAATCCCCGCCTCTGAGTACTCTAACCAGCTGGGGTAGTATCAGCACACCTCCCGTGTACCCTGTGGGAATGGTGAGGGGCTTTCCTTTATACCAGATCTGGCCTAACTACAGAGAACCTCCCAGACTCCACTACGGGATGAAAGGGAAAGGTTATCACAACCACTACAATGGGCGGTCAATATAACATAGGTCGGTGACCAAATAATAACGCATGCTATAAAACACATAACACACACCACTCAAGCATACATCCAATATAAGGATAGTAGCTAAGTAAGTCCTATGGACTTACCTCGATCTCAGAAGTCACTCAAGTATGGTCCACTCTCAGAAACGTCCACTCCAAACTGGAGGACAACACAACCTATACAAGACACACATATATATATCACAATCCTATCACACAAAGGGTCACACCTAGACCCAAGAGATCCATAAGGTATCATATCCAACTCATAACCTCAAGGCCGTAACCGGCATATCTATAACATACTCATCATAAACCGATGCTTAGCATGATACTAGTTCACTCATACTAGAAAGGAAAGGAACTACCTAACTATAGGTAGCCCGGGACAAAACGCACCTGCGTGATCAAAGGACGCAGGGGCGGAATGCAGGCAACCGCAGGCGCGGTGACGCTCAGCCGCGGGGCGGTGACAAGGATTGGCAACGCAGGCACGGCGCTGGCACGACGCAGGCGTTGCGGCACGTCTTCCGCAGGGGCGGTGACTTCTGGCCGCGGGGGCGGCGACAGTGTAGAATGAAACCTCGCGACTTCTCTTTGGCTCTTCACGTGATCAACTCACGTCTACTCTCCTTCCATAGTCACATACATACACACACATTCATATTCCAACATCACTCTATGATTCATTCATCTAATCCTAAGCTAAGGAAGGAAGAACAAGAAAGAAGGAAAGAAAGGAGAAGCAAGATGCTCACCTCAACTGCTGGAATCACCAAGGGAAGCACAACACACTCTCAGCTGGCATCACAAGCTCAGCAAACATACATAGGAACAATCTCAGCAAAGCCACACCACAACTCCTTTGCAAACTTTAAGAGAACTCACACACAAGATCAAGGAGATGAAGGAAGAAGCAAGAAGGACGTAAGGCTGGGGAAAGGAATGGAAACCCTTGCTCACGAGCCACATAAGAGGCTTAAGAAGAAAGGAAAGGAGAAGGTAAAGCATGGTCAAAGAGTCAACAAAACCGGCTGCAGCCGCCGAAACCGCAGGGCGGTTCCTTGAGCCGCAGGGGCGGGAACCCGAAGGGCGGCGGTCAAGCCCACGCGGTGCGAAAAGGCCAATCTCGGCCAAAGCCAATCTCGGCTATGGTCCGATCTTGGTCCGAAAGGAAAAGGCTCTCACAGTCATCTATGAAGACTACCACAAACTGATCCAAGAAGTCGATGAATATGTTGTTCATCAACTCCATAAAGACTGTTGGGGCATTTGTAAGCCCAAATGGCATCACTACAAACTCGTAGTGTCCATATCTGGTCCGGAATGTTGTCTTATACACATCCTGCTCTCTCACCCTCAGCTAGTGATACCCGGAGCGCAGGTCAATCCTGGAGAACATTGTCACTCCTTGAAGCTGATCTGACAAGTCATCTAACGAGGCAATGGATACTTGTTCTTGATGGTCACCTTATGGTCATTTTATTATAAACCCAAAACTATGTTCATACATAATGAACACTTTTATTTAGTGAATTATTTTGGTGTTTATATAGATTTATTTGCATACACATGATGTTGCATATAGGTTTCTGAAAGATGAAGAACTCCTTTTTTATTTCAAGTTCTTTCTCACCCCTTTAATTTTTTTTTGTAAGAAAACCCTCATAATTAATCACTCATTTAATGGGTTAGTTAATTCCTATTAATTAGGATTTATATCCTTTGGTTTGAATTTGAAAATTTCTATTGGTGAAAAGAAAAGAAAGATCCTTTTATTTTTTTACTTTTGTAGAAAGGAAGTTTATATATCTTTTCCTTAATTTTAGGAGGGGATATTTTCAATATATATTTGACTAAAAAAAAATTAATGAATTTAACCTTCTTCCTAAAAAGAACCTTCCTGCAGACTTCCTCTTCATTTTTTAACGTCTTTTCTTTTGTACAAACTTCCTCTTTCTTATAATTTTGTTTTTTTTTTATCCATCTTTCGCTTTGTCTTCAGTAGAAAATCGTGGACAACAGCCAAAGATACCAGCTTCAACTATGGTAGGTATGGTGAGATTCGTTCTCGCACGGTTATCGTTCTCGCACCGGTTAGTTTAAAATAGAAAAGGTGTAAGAAGATCACAAGGACAACCGGGAGAAACGAAGGCTTCTAATCGAGGAAGTTTATAAGAGAAAGTGATGGAGAAAGATGATGAATACTGGAAAACTGTGTATATAAATGTATGTGTGTGCATGACTGCAGAAGAAGAAACAAGAGGGCTTCTATTTGGTTGAAGATCAATCAGCCTTGATAATAGAATCTAGTTAACCCTCATTAATTATGGGCTAAATTAATCTCATTAATTGCTTTTTTTTTGTATTATTTATATATGTAAGGGTATAAGATTGGAAAATCAATGAGGTTAGGATTTGAAATAGCCTCTTCATGGAAATAATATTTTTTTTATCTCAATTCTCCTTGATGTCTAATAATGTTATTCTCAGTTACTTACTTTCTTCTCCCTTTTTTTTTACATTCTTTATTCTCCATTTTTATTGCCTTTGTTTCGGGAATATGCATATAACACCGTGCAACCTCGTCCTTCACGTCAACGCTGTAACGTCCGAATTTTATTAATTTTATTCCGACTTAGGGCGCCTTATAGGTTATCCCGTAATCCCGAGATGCCGAGAGCCGGGATATATTCCTAAGAAAAATCCCGAGCCGACTCGTCGTTTTTCCTCTTTTCTCGCGTTCCGACCCTTCGTTCCGTGGTTGAAAATGACAAGGTCATGTCCGACCCCTCGGTCCGTGTGAGGGACAAGAGGTCAGCTGACCCTTGGTCCCCACACCTCCTTTTCAGCCTTTGACTCTCTCTCTCTCCTACCTTAGCTCTTTCCTCAACGTTACTTCACTCTTTCACTCAACTCCTCTCCCTCTTTTCCTCTCTTTTTCTTCTCTTCTCCATGGTTGCTGAAGATCCAAAGATGTGGACTGCAGAAGTATTCTCAGGCTGTGTAAGCTCTCCCTCTTCCTTCCCTCTCTTCCTTGCTGTTCTTTCCTTTCTTCTTCCTTCCTCCTACATCCATGGCCATAAATGAAGCTTGGAGAGGTTTTTTTGCTCAACCCTTGTGCATGTCTGGTTCATAGCTCGTTTAGATCAAAAGAGGAGCCTAAGACCCGTGGAGAGTGTTTGGAGAAGATCCAGCAAGAGAGAAGACTTTGGAGCCAAGGATCCAAAGTTGAAGACGAAGAAGACGACGTTTTTGCGCAGAACCCGCGGGGGCGGCTCAACGGACCGCGGGAGCGCCAGCCGCCAGCGGGAGGACCAGCAGGCCGCGGGTGCGACTCAGCCAACCGCCGGGCGCGGCTCGGCCACAAGCCGCAGGGGCGGCGGCAGGCACTCGGCTC
This sequence comes from Fagopyrum tataricum, assembly GCA_002319775.1. Classification (NCBI taxonomy): domain Eukaryota; kingdom Viridiplantae; phylum Streptophyta; class Magnoliopsida; order Caryophyllales; family Polygonaceae; genus Fagopyrum; species Fagopyrum tataricum. The sequence goes on from CM008279.1 coordinate 55,380,351, forward strand.
GGCGGCAGCCGACGACGCGGGTGCGGCGTGACTCGGCCGCTTCGGCTCCTGGCAGGCGACGCACGCCTCCGCGGTGCAGCTCCTTGTTCCGGGCGGGGGCGACTCTGTGTCCGCAGGGGCGCCGGCTTGACTCCGCGGCTGCGGTTTCGGCAACAGTAGGTCCCTCCTCTCCTTTCCTCTCCGTTCCTCCCTTAGTATTGATGTTGGATCATGTTAGTAGCATGCCTAGGATGGATCTAGAGTAGCTCGGAATGCCACTTAGTGGTTGTGAACCTAGGAGCCCTTAAGGCTCCATGTAAGTGATGGATATGAGCATGTGAGCATGATGGACCTTCTAGGCTAGCTTGTGCCTCTTTGGTTGAGGATTACTCTTGTGGAATTATGGACTGTTGTGGGAAGTTGCATGTGTTGAGAGTGTGATGAGTATTTGGGACCTAGGATGCGTTTCCTAGTTTGAGGGTTAGGTGATCTTGCGTAGATCACTAGAGTGAAGTCTAAGACTTCTTGAGTGTGAGTATGTATTGATATGCATATCTCTTGTGAGCAGGTTGTGGGCTTCCTCCTTAAGGAAGCAAGAGTGTGGTTGACTTGGGTTTGGTGACGAGGTAAGTCTCCGGACTTACTTAGCTCGTATTTTACGTATTAGCATTGATGTGTGTTTGGTGGTGCGTGTTTATGTTCTTGTTATAACTATTAAACCGGTAAATAGGACCACCGACCTTATATGTATATTTTGGCCCAAGTGTATGATAACGGGCGGTGACAATACTACCTAGCCTTGCGTGGGTCTAGGGGATTCTCGGCGACTTGCCCGGCGTGTTAGATGGTCGGGTGCATCCGTACCATTCTTTGCCGGTGGGGGGACCGAGACGAGACCACGGTGGTTCTCGTGTCACAACCAAAGTTGAATTAGAACGGGATATGTCTAAGTAATAAAAACATAATAAACGGGACTTGCGTGTTTTATGATGTGTGATATGTATGTGTTTGTGCCTTCACTATTATTCTAATGCTTAAAATATTAGCTAATGGTTTTAAACCGTGGTTGTAGATGACTTGCAGGTTAGGGACGCCGCCGAGTTAGGTGGAGGAGTGGACAACCGGGGTCTCCATACATTATAGGACGGGGACGGTTTTTGGGTTTATGTTGTTTATGTCGCTAGTTGGATGTTGTTGCATGTTTAGACTTTCGTATTGAGGTTCTATCGTTTTGAGGACTCAGCTGAGTTTCCACTCTGTACTTCTTACTTTTGGTTTCCTCATACATTAAAACGTTTTGAGTTTTGCCTTTATTTGTGCCATGTTGGAAGGTCCGGTGAAATTGTTGTCAGGCTAAGGGTCGGGACCCGTTGTGAGGTCTCGCCCAGTAGCACCCCGAGTCCCGCGGATTCGGGGTGTTACAATGTACGGGACCACCACTCCTTCCGAAAATCTCGGCGACATAGATCTCTGGATTAGAAGTAGGTATATATTATTACATATATGTATATATATATATGACCTTAGGATGTTTGTGGACTTGTATATACTTAGCTACGAATGTGACCTTAGGATGTTTGGACATGTATAATTTGGATGTACTTTATGATTATATTCACCTTACGTTTTTAAGTGTTATCGTACCAACATCATAAAAAAATACCTACATAGCTATATATAAGTAAATGTTATACGCTATCAGATGGCACGTACGAGGGCAACCGCTTACGTGGGACCCGCCAGAGGTAGACCACCACTTCCCCCTACCGCCCTAGGAGGGCGGGGACGAGTAGGAAGACCTCCAGGTCCGAGAGGTAGAGGTCGGGGATGCATCCCCGTTGCGGACCCACCAGTTGTGGGTGCACCAGCAGCAGAGGCCCCAGTAGAGGAGGTCGTAGAGAACATCATTCCCAAGGCTAGGGATAGGACCGTGGTTAGGTCCGGGGCGCAGGGTTCTCCATCTGCCAGGACCGAGGGAGCGTCCATTGGAGCTACTGTATTTGGAGATTATGTACGACGGGTTGAGGAGGCATTTAGGACTGGAGCACCACCTCCCGCACCACCAGTGCCTGCACCTGCACCAGAGAGATCAGCTGAGGTCAACACAGAGGGTGACCCAGATTCGGGCTGCACCAGAGATAGTTGCACCGGCAGTGGTTGCACCCGAGCCAGTTGTGGAGGTTGCTCGGCCGAGAGACGAGTTGAGGTCTCCGAGACCTGATTCCTGGTTGAAGGCTTTCAACCAGCTGCATGTACCCTACTTCGACGGGAAGGTAGGTTAGAGGTGGAGCACTGGATTGGACACGTAGAGTCAGCCTTAGAGGCGATCCGTTGCCCAGAGGAGAGGCAGGTTGAGATAGTTCAGACCCTGTTGCGAGAGCAGACCCAATACTTGTGGAGGACAGTTAGAGGTGGTGTGACCAGGATGGATCAACTACTGAGCCTCGTTAGGGAGACCTTTTGCCCAGCTTCACTGAGGAGTGACAGATTCCAGGATTTCCTGGAGGCAGAATTCGAGGATGTCCCAGTCATTGAGGCGATTAGGCGATTCCGGGCGGAGTTAGCATTACTGGGATCCTCTGCACCCCCAGCGGACCAGCATGTCTATCTCTTTTCCAGGAGACTGAGGGAGTCTACACGTGCTTACCTTGCGGGATTCCGTTGTACCTCATTGGCGGAGTACCAGGATCGGGCTTCGGCCTATGAGAGAGACCGCCCTGGGTCTAGGAGAGCAGCACAGTCCGGGGGACCGGACAAGAGACAGAGGATGGCACCAGCTGGTTCAGGGGCCGGAGTAGCAGGTCAGGGACGTAGCCAGACACCGGGACGTTCTGGTCCGCAGACGTCGAGACAGACATCAGACGGGGGACGTCAGTGCTACGGTTGTGGAGGGTTTGGACACATGAGGGATACATGTAGGAAGCCGCAACTAGCTTGCTTCACTTGCGGTCAGATGGGTCACCGAGCTGCTTTTTGCCGTCAAGGCAAGTCCCAGTCACAGCAGGGTTCTTTGCCTGCTGGCATAGCAGGGGGCAGTCAGAGGCCGCCCCAGTATCAGTCACAGGGCTCTCAGTAGAGGAGCCAGGGTCAGGGTCAGACTCGTATTCAGGGATCAACTCAGGGACAGGGCCGAGGTAGAGGCCGTGGTGGAGGTACCCAGGAGACCAGAGGCACACAGGCCAGGGTATTTGAGCTGAGGAGTGCTGTTGATCCTCCAGCGCCGGCAACCCCAGATACTATTCAAATTCACGGCTTTTCGGTCCGAGTTTTATTTGATACGGGTGCCACGCACTCTTTTATATCTGATGATTGTGTAGTTAGGTTGTCCTTAGCTACGGTAGAGGGGAGACCCTTTATTATAGGGTTACCCGATGGGGATAGGGTTAGAGGTACCCGAGAGGTACTCGGTTGCCCCATTCGTTTGGGAAACCGAGATTGGTTAGCCGACTTCTTGGTCATGCACTTAGTGCATGAAGAAGTCATCTTGGGGATGGATTGGATGGACCGCCATCATGCCGTTTTGGACATCAACCGGAGGACCGTGACGATTACCACAGAGACGGGGCATGAGATGATTTTCCGAGGCTGGAACCTCGGGAAGGCCGGTACAGTCATTAGCGCAATCCGAGCCGCTAGACTTATCGGGCAGGGATGTGAGGCCTTCTGGTGTTATGCCATGAAGGAGGAGGAGACGGGGCCATCACTGGAGGAGATCCCTGTGGCATGCGAGTTCGAGGACGTTTTCGGGGAGCCACCTGGGCTACCACCGCAGAGGAGCGTTGACTTCACTATTGAGTTGGAGCCCGGCACTAGGCCGATCTCCAAGGCTCCATACCGCATGGCGCCGATCGAGTTGCTGGAGCTGAAGAAGCAGCTCGAGGAGGTAGCCGATAGGGGTTTCATACGCCCGAGCGTTTCCCCTTGGGGTGCACCGGTCCTCTTCGTGAAGAAGAAGGACGGATCTTTGAGGCTATGTATCGATTACCGGGAGTTGAACAAAGTCACCGTCGAGAACAAGTACCCGTTACCGCGCATTGATGATTTGCTGGACCAGTTGCAGGGAGCCTCCGTATTTTCACGTATCGATTTGAGGTCGGGATACCACCAGATTAGGGTGAGAGATGAGGACATACCGAAGACGGCATTCAGGACGAGATACATCCACTATGAGTTTGTCGTGATGCCATTCGGGCTCACGAATGCACCTGCCGTGCCGTCTTCATGGAGTTGATGAATGGCATCTTCATCAACTTCTTGGACCAGTTTATGGTGGTATTTATCGACGACATCTTAGTCTACTCCCGGAGTAGAGAAGAGCATGAGGGACACCTGAGGACTGTACTTCGAGTCCTCCAGGATAGAGAGTTTTACGCTAAGCTCTCTAAGTGTGAGTTTTGGATGTCCGAGGTGGCATTTTTGGGACATATAGTTTCCGCCGAGGGTGTCATGATCGACCCAGCGAAGATAGAGTCTGTTTCCTCATGGCCGCCTCCTAGGACGGTCAAGGAGGTGCGCAGTTTCTTGGGCTTAGCGGGATACTACCGCCGTTTTGTTGAGGGTTTCTCCGTGATTGCACGACCGCTCACTTCCTCACTAAGGAAGTCTACCAGGTTCGTCTGGTCCGAGCCTTGCTAGCGCAGCTTTGAGGAGCTGAAGAGGAGGCTGACCTCAGCTCCCGTGTTAGCCCAGCCTGAGGGCATAGAGGACTTTGTGGTTTATAGTGACGCCTCCAAGCTAGGCTTGGGGTGCGTCTTGATGTAGAGAGGTAGGGTTATTGCGTACGCTTCTCGGCAGCTGAAGCCGTACGAGGAGAACTACCCTACTGATCTCGAGCTAGCGGCAGTGATTCACGCCCTGAAGATCTGGCGACACTACTTGTACGGGGCTACGTGCCAGATCTTCACAGACCATAAGAGTCTGAAGTATATATTAACTCAGCGGGAGTTGAATAACCGCCAAAGGAGATGGTTGGAGCTGATTAAGGACTTTGACTTGGAGATTTTTATACCATCCCAGGAAGGCGAACGTAGTCGCCGATGCTTTGTGCAGGAGGACACCACGGGAGGAGTTGATAGCTCGGCTTACGGTTCAGCCTCAACTTCAGAGGGATTTGATGGGCTTAGAGTTGGATATCCGGTTTCCGGGTACGGACGGTCGTTTGTCCGAGTTAGAGGTGTTGCCTGACTTGTCCAGCGAGATCCTGCAGAAGTAGGAGGGATGTCCCCTTTTGATGAGGATCCGGGACAGGATGTCCCAAGGAGAGGCACCACAGTTTTTCACGGGGGCAGATGGGCTATTGAGACGTCAGGGACGTATTTGTGTACCGTCGGATCAGGAGCTTAGAGAGCGGATTTTGCACAAGGCCCATCTCACCCCTTACTTAGTGCACCTAGGCGCGAGTAAGATGTACCAGGACCTTAGGAGATCCTATTGGTGTGGCGGGCTCAAGCCCGATGTAGCTAGATATGTGGCCCGATGCGCGACCTGCCATCAGGTCAAGATCGACCACCATAGACCCAGAGGAGAGCTTCGCCCACAGCCCGTGCCGCAGTGGAAGTGGGAGGACATATCTATGGACTTCGTGACCGGCCTGAGACCTAGTAGGAGCTTTGACGCGATATGGGTGGTAGTAGACCGGCTGACGAAGACCGCACGTTTCATTCTTAAACGGGAAACGTGGCCGGTGAGTCGTTTAGCCGAGGAGTTTACCCGTCAGATTGTGAGACTACATGGAGTCCCGAGGACCATCATCTCGGACAGGGACGGGCGTTTTACCTCGAGGTTCTGGCAGCAGGTACACGCCGCCCTAGGTTCGAGTCTCCATTTCACCACCGCATACCATCCCCAGACCGACGGCCAGTCTGAGCGGACTATTCAGACTTTAGAGGATATGCTTCGAGCGTGTGTACTAGACTGGGGTCAGGTATGGCCAGATCATCTTCCGTTGGTCGAGTTTTTGTATAATAACAGCTGACACGCTTCGATTGGGATGGCACCGTATGAGGCATTGTATGGACGGAGATGCCGTACTCCCTTATGTTGGGACGAGCTCGGGAGCTCTAGCATTGTAGCACCGGATCAGGTACATGACGACATGGCGCTTTGATTCGGGAGAGGATGTTGGCTGCGCAGAGCCGTCAGAGGTCGTATGCGGATAGGAGGCGTAGACCTCTCGAGTTCAGGGTAGGAGCTCAGGTATGGTTGAGAGTATCACTGACGCGAGGTGTCAGGCGTTTCGGCATTAAGGGGAAGTTAAGCCCCCGATATGTCGGACCATTTGAGATCTTGGAGAGAGTCGATGAGGTGGCATACCGGTTAGCATTGCCACCGCGGTTGGAGGGTATACACCCGGTCTTTCATGTCTCTCAGCTGAGAGAGTGCCTACATGACCCGAGACACGTCATCAGTCATGAGGACCTAGTGGTCGAGCCGGACCACACTTTCGCAGAGCACCCGATAACGGTCTTAGAGCGGAGTACGAGACGCCTTCGATCGAAGGAGATACCGATGCTGAGGATCCAGTGGTCGAGGCGAGGAACCGACGAGGCTAAATTGGAGACGGAGGATAGTATCCGGAGGAACTATCCCGAGTTTTATGTAGACCTAGCGACATCGATAGGACAGTCGGGTTAATCCCGAGATTTTATTTGTTTGCTTTATACGTTATATGATTTTTGTATGATTTATGAGTACCTTGCGAGGTCTTGATGTAATGCGATCTGTAGACTTGGATTAGAGCCGATAGTGTGCGTTTTATGGGTCCCACGGGGTTACGAGACGGGTTAGTTGGAGAGTGTTGGATTAGCAAGTTTCGGGACGAAACTTGTTTTTAGGGGGGTTAGTTGTAACGTCCGGAATTTTATTAATTTATTCCGGACTTAGGGCGCCTTGTAGGTTATCCCGTAATCCCGAGATGCCAAGAGCCGGGATTTATTCCTAAGAAAAATCCCGAGCCGACTCGTCGTTTTTCCTCTTTTTTCGCGTTCCGACCCTTCGTTCTGGGTTGAAAATGACAAGGGGTCATTTCCGACCCCTCGGTCCGTGTGAGGGACAAGAGGTCAGCTGACCCCTTGGTCCCCACACCTCCTTTTCAGCCTTTGACTCTCTCTCTCTCCTACCTTAGCTCTTTTCTCACGTTACTTTACTCTTTCACTCAACTCCTCTCCTCTCTTTTTCTCTCTTTTTTCTTCTCTTCTCCATGGTTGCTGAAGATCCAAGTTGTGGACTACAGAAGGTATTCTCAGCTGTTGGTAAGCTCTCCCTCTTCCTTCCCTCTCTTCCTTGCTGCTCTTTCCTTTCTTCTTCCTTCCTCCTTCATCCATGGCCATGGATGAAGCTTGGAGAGGTTTTTTTTGCTCAACCCTTGTGCATGTCAAGGTTCTTAGCTCGTTTAGATCCAGAAGAGGTGCCTAAGACCTGTGGAGAGTGTTTGGAGAAGATTCAGCAAGAGAAGAAGGACTTTGGAGCCAAGGATCCAAAGTCGAAGACGACGTTCTGCGCAGAACCCGCGGGGGAGGCTCAACGGGACCGCGGGAGCGGCCAGCCGCAGGGGTGGACCAGCAGGCCGCGGGTGCGACTCAGCAACCCGCGGGCGCGGCTCGGCACGGCCGCAGGGGCGGCGGCAGGCACTCGGCTCGGGCGGCAGCGGACGACCGCGGGTGCGGCGTGATTCGGGCGCGGCTCGGCTCCTGGCAGGCGACGCAGTCCTCCGCGGGTGCGGCTCCTTGTTCCGCGGGGGCGGCTCCTGTGTCCGCAGGGGGCGCCGGCTTGACTCCGCGGCTGCGGTTTCGGCAACAGTAGGTCCCTCCTCTCCTTTCCTCTCCGTTCCTTCCTTAGTATTGATGTTGGATCATGTTAGTAGCATGCCTAGGATGGATCTAGAGTAGCTCGGAATGCCACTTAGTGGTTGTGAACCTAGGAGCCCTTAAGGCTCCATGTAAGTGATGGATATGAGCATGTGAGCATGATGGACCTTCTAGGCTAGCTTGTGCCTCTTTGGTTGAGGATTACTCTTGTGGAATTATGGACTGTTGTGGGAAGTTGCATGTGTTTAGAGTGTGATGAGTATTTGGGACCTAGGATGCGTTTCCTAGTTTGAGGGTTAGGTGATCTTGCGTAGATCACTAGAGTGAAGTCTAAGACTTCTTGAGTGTGAGTATGTATTGATCTGCATATCTCTTGTGAGCAGGTTGTGGGCTTCCTCCTTAAGGAAGCAAGAGTGTGGTTGACTTGGGTTTGGTGACGAGGTAAGTCTCCGGACTTACTTAGCTCGTATTTTACGTATTAGCATTGATGTGTGTTTGGTGGTGCGTGTTTATGTTCTTGTTATAACTATTAAACCGGTAAATAGGACCACCGACCTTATATGTATATTTTGGCCCAAGTGTATGATAACGGGTGGTGACAATACTGCCTAGCCTTGCGTGGGTCTAGTGGATTCTCGGTGACTTGTCCGGCGGGTTAGATGGTCGGGTGCATCCGTACCATTCTTTGCCGGTGGGGGGACCGAGGCGAGACCACGGTGGTTCTCGTGTCACAACCGAAGTTGAATTAGGACGGGATATGACTAAGTAATAAAAACATAATAAACGGGACTTGCGTGTTCTATGATGTGTGATATGTATGTGTTTGTGCCTTCACCGTTATTCTAATGCTTAGAATATTAGCTAATGGTTTTAAACCGTGGTTGTAGATGACTTGCAGGTTAGGGACGCCTCCAAGTGAGGTGGAGGAGTGGACATCCGGGGTCTCCGTACATTATAGGACGGGGACGGTTTTTGGGTTTATGTTGTTTATGTCGCTAGTTGGATGTTGTTGCATGTTTAGACTTTCGTATTGAGGTTTTATCGTTTTGAGGACTCGGCTGAGTTTTCACTTTGTACTTCTTACTTTTGGTTTCCGCATACATTAAAACGTTTTGAGTTTTGCCTTTATTTGTGCCATGTTGGAAGGTCCGGTGAAATTGTTGTCAGGCTAAGGGTCGGGACCCATTGTGATGTCTCGCCTAGTAGCACCCTGAGTCCCGCGGATTTGGGGTGCTACTGGGCGATGAAGATATTGTTCATCAACTCCATAAAGACGGTTGGGGCATTCGTAAGACCAAATGGCATCACTACAAACTCGTAGTGTCCATATCTGGTCCTGAATGCTATCCTATGCACATCCTGCTCCCTCACCCTCAGCTGGTGATACCCGGAATGCAGGTCAATCCTGGAGAACACAGTCGCTCCCTATAGCTGATCTAACAAATCATCAATACGCGGCAGTGTATACTTGTTCTTGATGGTCACCTTGTTTAGCTCTCTGTAATCAATACACAGTCTCAGCGATCCGTCCTTTTTCGTACGAAGAGGACAGGTGCTCCCCATGGGGACACGCTAGGGCGAATGAAGCCCTTCTCAGCCAACTCCTCGAGTTGCTTCTTCAGCTCCAGCATCTCAACGGCGCCATCCGATATGGAGCCTTCGAGATGGGTCTCATACCAGACTCTAATTCGATACTGAAATACACACTCCTCTGAGGCGACAAATTGGATGGCTCAGCAAAAACATTAGTAAACTCACAGACCACTGGGATATCCTCTAACGCTGGACTCTCCCCCTCTTTCATGGCATAACACCAGAAGGCCTCACAACCCTGTGCAATCAGTCTAGCTGCCCGTATAGCACTGATAACTGTGCTTACCGTTCCAAGGTCCCAACCTCGTAACACCTCTATCTGGCCTAACTCGGTAGAGAGGGTAACAGTCCTCCTACCTACATCTAAGACTGCACAATGTCTAGCCATCCAATCCATACCTAGTATAACTTCCTCATGCTCTAACGGCATGACAAAGAAGTCAACTAGTGACACACGAGTCCCTACAGAAATGGGACAACCGTGAATCTCACGGTACCTCTGACCCTACCACCATCAGGTAACCCTATAATAAAGGGCATCCCCTCAACTGTATCTAAACCCAGACGCTCTACACAGGCATCAGAAATAAAAGAATGCGTAGCACCAGTATCAAATAAAACTCTAACAGGTAAACCCTGAATACGAATAGTACCTGTAGCAGTAGGTGCAGTTGGCTCCTCTGCAGTCCTCAGCTCAAAAACACGACCCTGTGGGCCTCTGGTATCAGTGGTGCCCCCACCACGACCTCTGCCTCTACTCGGCCCAGGAGCAAATCCCTGAGTCGTAGGGCGATCTGGGACCCTCTGCTTTCCCTGACTTTGCTGTTGTTGCTGAGGTGGTCTCTGTCCACCTCCTGTTGCACTAGCAGGAGAAGAATCCTGCTGTGATGAAGCTCTCCCTCGTCTACAGAAGGTAGCTCTATGACCAGGTCGGTCACAAGTGAAACAGGTCACCGGCTGCCTAGTACACTCTGACCTCATATGCCCATACTCACTGCAGTTGAAGCACTGCACTCCCTTATTCGCACCCGGTGCAGATGGAGGACGACTCTGGCGACTCTGGCCTCGCCCTGAACCAACAGCTCCACCAGTCCCACTGATCTGACCAGTCCTCTGTCTCTTCTCAGACCCTCCGGTCTTAGAAGCTCTCCTCTGGCTAGCTCTCTCCCTCTCGTAGTCAGAAGCCCGGTCCTAATAGTCGACCAAGGTCTCACAGTGAAAACCCGCAATATAGGTACCGGTGGTATCCCTCAGACGTCGGGAAAACAAATACACATGTTGATCTGCAGCAGGTGCAGCTGGACCCAGCAATGCCAGCTCCTCCTGGAATCTCCGGATGGCCTCTGAGACCGGCACATCCTCGAACCCAGCCTCAACAAAGTCTCGCAGTTTCTCCCTCCTCAAAGAGGCAGGGCAGAAACACTCTCGGATTAGAGTCCTCATCTGCTCATAACTAGTAACTTGTGCTCGCACAGACCTCCACTAGTGTTGTGCCAAATCTCTGAACAAGGTATGCACCAGCTCAATCTGCCTATCAACTGGACATCTAATAGACTCTAGAGCTTAGTCTACATGTCCTATCCACAGCTCCACCTCTAGCCCCACTTTCCCAGTGAAAGGGGTACTCTCATCTGATGAAAAGCCTTCAACTAAGTGTTTGGTCTAGGCCTTCTATGCTCCTCTAGAGCCCGAGCAATCTCAGCAGCACGTACCTGTACAACTGGTACCTGAGTAACGGTGTGGGACCTCTCAGATGGTCCCTCCTGTGCTGGCAAATCTGGGGCACGCCTACCTGCCCTGGCGGCCTCCTCAACACGTCTAATATAAGCCTGAAACTCTGCTCTATCCATAGAGACACGATTAGACTCCCCAGACTGGGCTCTCTGTGGCCCCTGTCCCTCAGCTGCACCGTTCCCAGTCTCAAGAACGGCGCTCTCAGCAACCTCCTCGTGGACCTCCTCTGTTCCACGTGGCTCAGATGGTCCCTCCCCCCTTTTTTAACAGAATAGAGTTTAAATAGAAATAGGATTAGGCAGTTGCCGGTTGTAGTGATAACTACCGATAACTACCATAACTGCCTAATTATCTATTTATAATATATACACTTTTACTTTTTTTTCTTTTTGCTCCTTTGCAGGAGAGTTAGCAAACAGAACATACAAGACCTTTATTTTCTTCAAATCTCCACTTTTATTTTGCTTAAATAAACTTCTTTTTTATTTTTCTTTTCTTTTCACACCTTAAAGACTTAAGGCATCATTTATACATTTTATATACAACCCAACATATAAAACAAATTTCATCGAGGAGAAATTCATTATTTATTTATTATTTTACAAATAATAAATTCGTTAAAATTTAGGGTCAAACAGATGCCCCCAAACTTTGAACGTATGAACTTTTGAATACGTTCAAAGTTTGTCTTATATATGGAGTTTAACTAGTAAACCCAAGTTATGGAATTTTTCCCAAATTTTTATTCTTTTTATTGGGGTGGCTGCATCAAATAGTGAGACAGCCTACGTACCTTCTTGTTGAAGGATCAAGCCGTTCGTAGTTCGTTATGAACCAATCACATTTCTTCCAATGTAATTTCATTTTTATACTTAATGCACTATGGATAAAATCTGGACCCACCTTCTATGAAGGGTTGTCCAAATATTAATCCAATAATGTTGCGCGTGTTGTTTTTTTATATATAATCTCATTGATACGCATCACTGAAACAACAAGAACCCACCTTCTATGAAGGGTTGCTCGAGTCATCTTAACTATCATTTGCGTTGGAGTCCTTTTTTTTTTTTTGGGCGACTGGATCCGACATATATATTTTTTGTATCGAATTTCCTACGTATCCTTTATTAGGAATCAAGTCTTGACGTAGTTCTTTTTGAAGCGTTTATTTTATTGTACTTAATTTCATTTTATACTTAATGCACTATGGATGAAATCTAGACGCACCTTCTATGAAGAGTTATCCAAATAATAATCCAATTATATTGTGCGTTTTTTTTTCAAATCTCTTTGATCACTGAAACAACAAGAACCCACCTTCTATGAAGGGTTGCTCGAGCCATCTCAACTATCATTTGCGTGTGAGATTTTATTTTTTTTATTTTTTTTTTGGCGACTGGATCCGACAGGTTTTTTTTTTCGAATTTCCTACGTATCCTTTATTAGGAATCAAGTCTTGACGTAGTTCTTGTGGCAAGGTTTGACTATCAATTGATTCTTCGAGGCCCTCGAGACCGTGATGCACAACGGTTTAAGGGCATTGGTGATTATATTATTTCTCATTTATTGAGAACCATAGTTATTTTCACACCGTCAACACCTAAAGGAGCTTTGGACCTCTGATCTTCTTGCGTTTCCACACATTAGTCATTTTCACACAAATTTTCTTGTATGTAGGATCAACAATATCTTCAAGCCTTTGGAACACTGAGACTTGCGGTGCCCCAGTTACGGGAGTTTCATCGAGCCTATCAAATACTGACACTCGAGGTGTTTTCACCACTTCTTCCGAAAATATCTGTTGTTCTTCTGGTGTCAATATTTCCGGCTCTATAATCTTTGCTATCAAAATTCCTTCTTCTTGGGAGATTCGTAAATTGTTACAAGTGTCCTCATCCAAATTCTTTTGTAAGGTATTCCTCTTCGGAAAGGACATCCGTCTTTGTATTTTGATCTTATGATTTTTGTATAGCTTAAAGGATGAGATCTTGTAGCAAGAACTTGGGGTCTTTCCTTTCAGAACCATTCTTTTACTCTGTAACACCCCAAATCCGTAGGACTCGGAGTGCTACTGGGCTAGGATCTCACAATGGATCCTGACCCTAGCCTGACAACAATTTCACAGATCTTACAACAAGGCACCGATAGATTAAAACAAAACATGAAACTGATATATATATATATATATATAGATATCAAAAGGTAATACAATATACCGCTGAGTACAAACAAACTAAACTGCATATCAAAAACCCATAACCCCGATACCCCCCTATGTACGGAGCCCTCAGCGGATCACCCACTCTGGATCACTCTGCAGCTCTCATATACTGCAAAGTATCTACAACACGGTATAAAACCGTTACCTAACCATACACAAATATAGGAATATGCTAGAGCACAAACGCACATCAGAAATCTTAACATATCAACATGCTTTCATACATTTACCCGGTTCATTATCTTTATAAAGTCCAGTACTCAACTCATATATATTATCCATATAAACATAAGTGACACGAGGAATATAAACCTTGCCTCTGGGTCCAATAACCAGCTGGAATGGTGCCTGGAACACTATCCCGTGTACCCTAAGGGAATGGGAAGTGTCCGAACTGTTTACCAGGTCTGGCCTGCCTACAGAGATCCTCCCAGACTCCCAGCGGGATGAAAGGGCAAGTTATCACGGCCCTACAATGGGCAAACAATATAACATAGGTCGGTGACCATCATAACACATGCTGTAAACATATAACACACACCACTCATGCACAACATCCTATAAAGGAATGGCAACTAAGTAAGTCCCACGGACTTACCTCAACCTCATAGTCGTCTCACTGGATCAACCTCAACTCAGTCCACTCCCAACTGGAGGATAACACGGCATATACAAGGCATACATAGATATCCAACTCCTATCGCACAAAGGGTCACACCTAGACCCAAGGGATCCATAAGGGATCTTATCCAACTCGTAAACCTCAAAGCCCTAACCGGCCATTCCAGATCATACTCATCAACATCCGAATCCTAGCATGCTACTACCGCTCAACTAGGAAAGGAAAGGATCTACATAGTTTTAGGTAGATCCGGGACAAAGCGCACCTGCGTAACAAAGGGGCGCAGGGGCGGAGGCAAGCAACCGCGGGTGCGGCGGAACGTAGCCGCGGGGGCGGTGACAAGGGACACTGGAAAACGCAGACACGCCGCTGGCACGACGCGGGCGCTGTGACACGGTAACGGCAGGGACGGCGACAGTGCAGAATGCAGTCTCGGGGCTTCTCTTTAGCTCTTCCCGTGATCAATCCCTTCCACTCTCTTCCAGATTCATACACAAGCATCAACATACACATATCAACATCACCCTATGTTCAACATATATTCCTAAGCTAAGGAAGGAGGAGCAAGGAAGAAGGAAGGATGAAGAAGCAAGGAGGAAGAAGCTTACCACTGCTGAAGGTCTAGGCAGGCACAAGTAAGCACACTCAGCTGGCTCCACAAGCTCAGCAACCACAACTAGCATCAACAGCCACACAACCACGCACACAACTCTACCAACTCAAGGGAAAAACCAACTCAAGCTCAAGGAGAAAGAAGAAGAAGCAAGAAGGACGTGAAACGGGATTGGAATGTGAAGAAACCCTTGCTCAACAAGGTGGAACGAAGGAGGTAAGGTAAGGTAAAGCACGGGTCAAAGGGTCAACAAAACCGGCTGCAGCCGCCGTAACCCGCAGGGGCGGATCACAAGGCGCAGGGGCGGGAACCCGCAGGGGAGGCACACGTGCCCGCGGGTGCAACAAGACCAATCTCGGCCCAAAGCCAATCTTGGCGCTGGTCCAATCTCAGTCCGAAAGAAAGGGCTCTCACATCTCACCCCCCTAAAAACAAGATTCGTCCCGAAACTTGCAAGATCCAGAAACCACTCGGACTCAGAAGCCGAGGGTATAACTCTCTCTATAACCTCAACACAAGCATGGATGAAACGATCCACTCCAGCAACAAACTATACTGTCCAAGGCCTAGAGGAAAACCATCTTTAGCCAAAACATCACATCCCAATAGCATGGAGGAAAGAACCATCTCCAGCTATAACAAAAATCATACTAGCACAACAAGATCTAATAAGATCATAATCACAACAAGCTAGCATGAAATAACATATCATAGCATATCAGCATGTAAGCACATAAGACTCACCAAGCTAGTACTAAGGTCTACTCGGTGATCCTACTGGTGCATCCATCTCTGCATAAAACTCCGGATAGTTCCTCTGGATACTATCCTCAGTCTCCCATGTAGCCTCCTCAGGTCCTCGTCTCGACCACTGTATCCTAAGCATAGGTGTGTCCTTCGAACGCAGGCGTCTCGTACCTCATTCTAGGACTGCAATCGGATGCTCGACAAAAGTGTGGTCCGGCTCAACCACCAAATCCTCATAACTCACGATATGTCTCGGATCTGGTATATACTCCCTCAGCTGAGACACGTGAAACACAGGGTGAACACCCTCTAATCTCGGAGGCAAGGCTAATATGTAAGCGGCACTCCCAACTCGATCCAGAATCTCGAACGGTCCGACATATCGGGGACTCAACTTCCCCTTAATGCCAAATCACCTAACACCTCGTGTCGGGGATACTCTCAGCCACACATGGGCTCCAACTCTGAACTCCAGAGGTCTACGCCTCCTATCAACATACGACTTCTGACGGCTCTGTGCAGTCAGCATACGCTCTCTGATCAATGCTACTCGAGCCATATCATCCTAAATCTGATCAGGTGCTAAACCACTGACACTGCTCTGCTCATCCCAGCATAACGGGGTACGACATCTCTGTCCATACAGTGCCTCATATGGGGCCATCCCAATAGATGCATGCCAGCTGTTGTTGTACGAGAACTCAACAAGTGGGAGATGATCCGTCCACACCTGTCCCCAATCCAACACACAAGCTCGCAACATATCCTCCAGCGTCTGAATGGTCCTCTCTGACTGACCATCTGTCTGAGGATGAAACGCAGTCGTGAAGTGCAAACTCGTCCCCAGGGCAGTCTGAATCTGCTGCCAGAATGTCGAGGTAAACCGTCCATCTCTGTCAGAGACGATCGTCCTCGTACACCATGGAGTCTCACTATCTGCCTAGTGTACTCCTCTGCTAATCTGCTAACCGGCCACGTCTCTCGAATAGGAATGAAACGTGCCGTCTTCGTCAGTCTGTCAACTATGACCCATATGGCATCAAAACTCCGGCTCAACCTCAGTCCAGTCACAAAGTCCATGGTGACGTCCTCCCACTTCCTATGTGGAACAGGAAGTGGATGGAGCTCACCTCCAGGTCTGAAATGCTCGATCTTGACCTGCTGGCAGGTCGCACATTGTGCCACAAATCTGGCCACATCGGGCTTCAGCCCTCCCCACCAATATATACGTCTCAAGTCCTGATACATCTTACTCGTACCTGGATGTACCGAGTAAGGTGTACAGTGAGCCTCCTGTAATATCCTCTGTCTCAGCTCTGTATCCGCAGGTACACAGACGCGACCGCGGCGCCTCAAAACTCCATCTGCTCCCAGCAGGAACTGTGGTGCCTCATCCCGAGACATCCTATCTCTGATCCTCTGTAAAGTCGGGCAGGTTTCTTGTTTCTGTCTGATCTCATCCAACAGATCGGGAAGGACCTCTAATGTACGCAGTTGGCATCCTCATCAGGAAACTAGATGTCCAGCTCTAACCAGGTCAAATCCCTCTGTAACTGCTGCTGAACTGTCAGCCTCGCAATCGCCTGCTCTCGAGGCGTCTTCCTGCTCAGGGCATCGGCGACTACGTTCGCCTTCCCCGGATGATACAGAATCTCTAGATCAAAATCCTTGATCAGCTCGAGCCACCTACGCTGGCGGTTATTCAACTCCCACTGCGTGAAAATGTACTTCAGACTCCGATGGTCTGTGAAGATCTGACATGTAACACCATACAGGTAATGTCTCCAGATCTTCAGTGCATGAACTACCGCTGGCCAACTCCAAATCATGAGTCGGGTAGTTCTCCTCAAACGTCTTCAGTTGTCGAGACGCATATGCAATCACCCTACCTCTCTGCATCAACACACATCCCAAGCCTAGCTTGGATGCATCACTATATACTACGAAATCCTCAGTACCCTCTNACGGACGTTACCTCAACCTCATAGTCGTCTCACTGGATCAACCTCAACTCAGTCCCACTCCCAAACTGGAGGATAACACGGCATATAAGTCGTCTCACTGGATCAACCTCAACTCAGTCCACTCCCAACTGGAGGATAACACGGCATATACAAGGCATACATAGATATCCAACTCCTATCGCACAAAGGGTCACACCTAGACCCAAGGGATCCATAAGGGATCTTATCCAACTCGTAAACCTCAAAGCCCTAACCGGCCATTCCAGATCATACTCATCAACATCCGAATCCTAGCATGCTACTACCGCTCAACTAGGAAAGGAAAGGATCTACATAGTTTTAGGTAGATCCGGGACAAAGCGCACCTGCGTAACAAAGGGGCGCAGGGGCGGAGGCAAGCAACCGCGGGTGCGGCGGAACGTAGCCGCGGGGGCGGTGACAAGGGACACTGGAAAACGCAGACACGCCGCTGGCACGACGCGGGCGCTGTGACACGGTAACGGCAGGGACGGCGACAGTGCAGAATGCAGTCTCGGGGCTTCTCTTTAGCTCTTCCCGTGATCAATCCCTTCCACTCTCTTCCAGATTCATACACAAGCATCAACATACACATATCAACATCACCCTATGTTCAACATATATTCCTAAGCTAAGGAAGGAGGAGCAAGGAAGAAGGAAGGATGAAGAAGCAAGGAGGAAGAAGCTTACCACTGCTGAAGGTCTAGGCAGGCACAAGTAAGCACACTCAGCTGGCTCCACAAGCTCAGCAACCACAACTAGCATCAACAGCCACACAACCACGCACACAACTCTACCAACTCAAGGGAAAAACCAACTCAAGCTCAAGGAGAAAGAAGAAGAAGCAAGAAGGACGTGAAACGGGATTGGAATGTGAAGAAACCCTTGCTCAACAAGGTGGAACGAAGGAGGTAAGGTAAGGTAAAGCACGGGTCAAAGGGTCAACAAAACCGGCTGCAGCCGCCGTAACCCGCAGGGGCGGATCACAAGGCGCAGGGGCGGGAACCCGCAGGGGAGGCACACGTGCCCGCGGGTGCAACAAGACCAATCTCGGCCCAAAGCCAATCTTGGCGCTGGTCCAATCTCAGTCCGAAAGAAAGGGCTCTCACATCTCACCCCCCTAAAAACAAGATTCGTCCCGAAACTTGCAAGATCCAGAAACCACTCGGACTCAGAAGCCGAGGGTATAACTCTCTCTATAACCTCAACACAAGCATGGATGAAACGATCCACTCCAGCAACAAACTATACTGTCCAAGGCCTAGAGGAAAACCATCTTTAGCCAAAACATCACATCCCAATAGCATGGAGGAAAGAACCATCTCCAGCTATAACAAAAATCATACTAGCACAACAAGATCTAATAAGATCATAATCACAACAAGCTAGCATGAAATAACATATCATAGCATATCAGCATGTAAGCACATAAGACTCACCAAGCTAGTACTAAGGTCTACTCGGTGATCCTACTGGTGCATCCATCTCTGCATAAAACTCCGGATAGTTCCTCTGGATACTATCCTCAGTCTCCCATGTAGCCTCCTCAGGTCCTCGTCTCGACCACTGTATCCTAAGCATAGGTGTGTCCTTCGAACGCAGGCGTCTCGTACCTCATTCTAGGACTGCAATCGGATGCTCGACAAAAGTGTGGTCCGGCTCAACCACCAAATCCTCATAACTCACGATATGTCTCGGATCTGGTATATACTCCCTCAGCTGAGACACGTGAAACACAGGGTGAACACCCTCTAATCTCGGAGGCAAGGCTAATATGTAAGCGGCACTCCCAACTCGATCCAGAATCTCGAACGGTCCGACATATCGGGGACTCAACTTCCCCTTAATGCCAAATCACCTAACACCTCGTGTCGGGGATACTCTCAGCCACACATGGGCTCCAACTCTGAACTCCAGAGGTCTACGCCTCCTATCAACATACGACTTCTGACGGCTCTGTGCAGTCAGCATACGCTCTCTGATCAATGCTACTCGAGCCATATCATCCTAAATCTGATCAGGTGCTAAACCACTGACACTGCTCTGCTCATCCCAGCATAACGGGGTACGACATCTCTGTCCATACAGTGCCTCATATGGGGCCATCCCAATAGATGCATGCCAGCTGTTGTTGTACGAGAACTCAACAAGTGGGAGATGATCCGTCCACACCTGTCCCCAATCCAACACACAAGCTCGCAACATATCCTCCAGCGTCTGAATGGTCCTCTCTGACTGACCATCTGTCTGAGGATGAAACGCAGTCGTGAAGTGCAAACTCGTCCCCAGGGCAGTCTGAATCTGCTGCCAGAATGTCGAGGTAAACCGTCCATCTCTGTCAGAGACGATCGTCCTCGGTACACCATGGAGTCTCACTATCTGCCTAGTGTACTCCTCTGCTAATCTGCTAACCGGCCACGTCTCTCGAATAGGAATGAAACGTGCCGTCTTCGTCAGTCTGTCAACTATGACCCATATGGCATCAAAACTCCGGCTCAACCTCAGTCCAGTCACAAAGTCCATGGTGACGTCCTCCCACTTCCTATGTGGAACAGGAAGTGGATGGAGCTCACCTCCAGGTCTGAAATGCTCGATCTTGACCTGCTGGCAGGTCGCACATTGTGCCACAAATCTGGCCACATCGGGCTTCAGCCCTCCCCACCAATATATACGTCTCAAGTCCTGATACATCTTACTCGTACCTGGATGTACCGAGTAAGGTGTACAGTGAGCCTCCTGTAATATCCTCTGTCTCAGCTCTGTATCCGCAGGTACACAGACGCGACCGCGGCGCCTCAAAACTCCATCTGCTCCCAGCAGGAACTGTGGTGCCTCATCCCGAGACATCCTATCTCTGATCCTCTGTAAAGTCGGGCAGGTTTCTTGTTTCTGTCTGATCTCATCCAACAGATCGGGAAGGACCTCTAATGTACGCAGTTGGGCATCCTCATCAGGAAACTAGATGTCCAGCTCTAACCAGGTCAAATCCCTCTGTAACTGCTGCTGAACTGTCAGCCTCGCAATCGCCTGCTCTCGAGGCGTCTTCCTGCTCAGGGCATCGGCGACTACGTTCGCCTTCCCCGGATGATACAGAATCTCTAGATCAAAATCCTTGATCAGCTCGAGCCACCTACGCTGGCGGTTATTCAACTCCCACTGCGTGAAAATGTACTTCAGACTCCGATGGTCTGTGAAGATCTGACATGTAACACCATACAGGTAATGTCTCCAGATCTTCAGTGCATGAACTACCGCTGCCAACTCCAAATCATGAGTCGGGTAGTTCTCCTCAAACGTCTTCAGTTGTCGAGACGCATATGCAATCACCCTACCTCTCTGCATCAACACACATCCCAAGCCTAGCTTGGATGCATCACTATATACTACGAAATCCTCAGTACCCTCTGGCTGTGCCAAAACAGGAGCAGAAGTCAGACGTCTCTTCAGCTCCTCAAAGCTTTGCATACACTGATCAGACCACACAAACCTGGTAGTCTTCCTCAGCAAACTCGTCAGTTGACGGGCAATCATAGAAAATCCCTCCACAAAGCGTCTGTAATAACCGGCTAGGCCAAGGAAGCTACGTACTTCCTTGACATTCGTCGGTGTCGGCCATGCAGCTACTGCATTTATCTTCGCCGGATCAACCTCGATCCCTTCGGCGGATACAATGTGACCCAGGAATGGTACCTCTGGCATCCAGAACTCGCACTTAGAGAACTTTGCATAAAGTTCTCTATCCCGCAAAACCTGCAATACAGTCCTTTGATGTCCTACATGCTCCTCACTGCTAAGAGAATATACCAGAATGTCATCAATGAAAACCACCACAAACTGATCCAGGAAGTCGATGAAGATACTGTTCATCAACTCCATAAAGACGGTTGGGGCATTCGTAAGACCAAATGGCATCACTACAAACTCGTAGTGTCCATATCTGGTCCTGAATGATGTCCTATGCACATCCTGCTCCCTCACCCTCAGCTGGTGATACCCGGAACGCAGGTCAATCTTGGAGAACACAGTCGCTCCCTATAGCTGATCTAACAAATCATCAATACGTGGAAGTGGATACTTGTTCTTGATGGTCACCTTGTTCAGCTCTCTGTAATCAATACACAGTCTCAGCTATCCGTCCTTCTTCCGTACGAAGAGGACATGTGCTCCCCATGGGGACACACTAGGGCGAATGAAGCCCTTCTCAGCCAACTCCTCGATTTGCTTCTTCAGCTGCAGCATCTGAACGGCGCCATCCGATATGGAGCCTTCGAGATGGGTCTCATACCAAGCTCTAATTCGATACTGAAATACACACTCCTCTGAGGCGACAAATTGGATGGCTCAGCAAAAACATTAGTAAACTCACAGACCACTGGGATATCCTCTAACGCTGGACTCTCCCCCTCTTTCATTGGCATAACACCAGAAGGCCTCACAACCCTGTGCAATCAGTCTAGCTGCCCGTATAGCACTGATAACTGTGCTTACCTTTCCAAGGTCCCAACCTCGTAACACCTCTATGTGGCCTAACTCGGTAGAGAGGGTAACAGTCCTCCTACCTACATCTAAGACTGCACAATGTCTAGCCATCCAATCCATACCTAGTATAACTTCCTCATGCTCTAACGGCATGACAAAGAAGTCAACTAGTGACACACGAGTCCCTACAGAAATGGGACAACCGTGAATCTCACGGTACCTCTGACCCTACCACCATCGGGTAACCCTATAATAAAGGGCATCCCCTCAACTGTATCTAAACCCAGACGCTCTACACAGGCATCAGAAATAAAAGAATGCGTAGCACCAGTATCAAATAAAACTCTAACAGGTAAACCCTGAATACGAATAGTACCTGTAGCAGTAGGTGCAGTTGGCTCCTCTGCAGTCCTCAGCTCAAAAACACGACCCTGTGGGCCTCTGGTATCAGTGGTGCCCCCACCACGACCTCTGCCTCTACTCGGCCCAGGAGCAAATCCCTGAGTCGTAGGGCGATCTGGGACCCTCTGCTTTCCCTGACTTTGTTGTTGTTGCTGAGGTGGTCTCTGTCCACCTCCTGTTGCACTAGCAGGAGAAGAATCCTGCTGTGATGAAGCTCTCCCTCGTCTACAGAAGGTAGCTCTATGACCAGGTCGGTCACAAGTGAAACAGGTCACCGGCTGCCTAGTACACTCTGACCTCATATGCCCATACTCACTGCAGTTGAAGCACTGCACTCCCTTATTCGCACCCGGTGCAGATGGAGGACGACTCTGGCGACTCTGGCCTCACCCTGAACCAACAGCTCCACCAGTCCCACTGATCTGACCAGTCCTCTGTCTCTTCTCAGACCCTCCGGTCTTAGAAGCTCTCCTCTGGCTAGCTCTCTCCCTCTCGTAGTCAGAAGCCCGGTCCTAATAGTCGACCAAGGTCTCACAGTGAAAAACCCGCAATATAGGTACCGGTGGTATCCCTCAGACGTCGGGAAAACAAATACACATGTTGATCTGCAGCAGGTGCAGCTGGACCCAGCAATGCCAGCTCCTCCTGGAATCTCCGGATGGCCTCTGAGACCGGCACATCCTCGAACCCAGCCTCAACAAAGTCTCGCAGTTTCTCCCTCCTCAAAGAGGCAGGGCAGAAACACTCTCGGATTAGAGTCCTCATCTGCTCATAACTAGTAACTTGTGCTCGCACAGACCTCCACTAGTGTTGTGCCAAATCTCTGAACAAGGTATGCACCAGCTCAATCTGCCTATCAACTGGACATCTAATAGACTCTAGAGCTTAGTCTACATGTCCTATCCACAGCTCCACCTCTAGCCCCACTTTCCCAGTGAAAGGGGTACTCTCATCTGATGAAAAGCCTTCAACTAAGTGTTTGGTCTAGGCCTTCTATGCTCCTCTAGAGCCCGAGCAATCTCAGCAGCACGTACCTGTACAACTGGTACCTGAGTAACGGTGTGGGACCTCTCAGATGGTCCCTCCTGTGCTGGCAAATCTGGGGCACGCCTACCTGCCCTGGCGGCCTCCTCAACACGTCTAATATAAGCCTGAAACTCTGCTCTATCCATAGAGACACGATTAGACTCCCCAGACTGGGCTCTCTGTGGCCCCTGTCCCTCAGCTGCACCGTTCCCAGTCTCAAGAACGGCGCTCTCAGCAACCTCCTCGTGGACCTCCTCTGTTCCACGTGGCTCAGATGGTCCCTCCCCCCTTTTTTAACAGAATAGAGTTTAAATAGAAATAGGATTAGGCAGTTGCCGGTTGTAGTGATAACTACCGATAACTACCATAACTGCCTAATTATCTATTTATAATATATACACTTCTACTTTTTTTTCTTTTTGCTCCTTTGCAGGAGAGTTAGCAAACAGAACATACAAGACCTTTATTTTCTTCAAATCTCCACTTTTATTTTGCTTAAATAAACTTCTTTTTTATTTTTCTTTTCTTTTCACACCTTAAAGACTTAAGGCATCATTTATACATTTTATATACAACCCAACATATAAAACAAATTTCATCGAGGAGAAATTCATTATTTATTTATTATTTTACAAATAATAAATTCGTTAAAATTTAGGGTCAAACAGATGCCCCCAAACTTTGGACGTATGAACTTTTGAATACGTTCAAAGTTTGTCTTATATATGGAGTTTAACTAGTAAACCCAAGTTATGGAATTTTTCCCAAATTTTTATTCTTTTTATTGGGGTGACTGCATCAAATAGTGAGACAGCCTACGTACCTTCTTGTTGAAGGATCAAGCCGTTCGTAGTTCTTTATGAACCAATCACATTTCTTCCAATGTAATTTCATTTTTATACTTAATGCACTATGGATAAAATTTGGACCCACCTTCTATGAAGGGTTGTCCAAAAATTAATCCAATAATGTTGCGCGTGTTGTTTTTTTATATATAATCTCATTGATACGCATCACTGAAACAACAAGAACCCACCTTCTATGAAGGGTTGCTCGAGTCATCTCAACTATCATTTGCGTGGGAGTCCTTTTTTTTTTTTTTTTTGGGCGACTGGATCCGACATATATATTTTTTGTATCGAATTTCCTACGTATCCTTTATTAGGAATCAAGTCTTGGCGTAGTTCTTTTTGAAGCGTTTATATTATTGTACTTAATTTCATTTTATACTTAATGCACTATGGATGAAATCTAGACGCACCTTCTATGAAGAGTTATCCAAATAATAATCCAATTATATTGTGCGTTTTTTTTAAAATCTCTTTGATCACTGAAACAACAAGAACCCACCTTCTATGAAGGGTTGCTCGAGCCATCTCAACTATCACTTGCGTGTGAGATTTTATTTTATTTTATTTTATTTTTGGCGACTGGATCCGACAGGTTTTTTTTTTTTTTCGAATTTCCTATGTATCCTTTATTAGGAATCAAGTCTTGACGTAGTTCTTGTTGCAAGGTTTGACTATCAATTGATTCTTCGAGGCCCTCGAGACCGTGATGCACAACGGTTTAAGGGCATTGGTGATTATATTATTTCTCATTTATTGAGAACCATAGTTATTTTCACACCGTCAACACCTAAAGGAGCTTCGGACCTCTGATCTTCTTGCGTTTCCACACATTAGTCATTTTCACACAAATTTTCTTGTATGTAGGATCAACAATATCTTCAACCGTTTGAAGATCGTCCCACGTTTGGATGGACCCTGGTTGAAGTTGTGTATACTAGGTAAATGACGATCCTCTTAGTGATTGTACAAACTGTCGAATGAGTAATGCATCTTCAAGTGCCGTTTCACCGCATGCTGAATAGAAATGTGCTAAATGTTCATGAGGTGATCCCTGAATCCCGTCAAACTTATCAAAGTTTGGCCTTTGATATCCAGGTGGAAACGGAATTTGATCATAGTGTGCTGGATATGGATTTCTATATCCAGCACCTGGAGGGTTTTGGGATAATTGAAACTACTTAATCCCTTGGTCAATCATCTCTCGAACTTCTTGTGGAGAGATGGATTGGTTGTTGTGTGAGCCATCGTGACTTGTTCCTATATGCTCACGCAAGTTTTCATGGGTTTGAATTTCTGCTTGAGCTACGAGTGATGCTATTTGAGCATCCTTCTCGGCTAACTGTTCTTGTAAATTTCAAAGTTGTTCTTCCATACTAGTGGCTTCAGTGGTCAACACTGGCATGCTATTTGCTTCATCTTGATGACCAATGTATTTCTTTTTTTTTTTGATATTGGTCATAGGTGGAAACTCTTCTTCTTGAAACAGAGTAGTCTTGTCTCCGTACAAAGGAGAGAAAGTGCTTTCTTCTGATAAGCTTCCCGATCTTGTCATAGGACGGGATGACGGAGATGGTGTCCTTGAAACTGTATCAGCATAGGACATCTGCAAAGATTTTCACCTTGTAATGGGACCTGTGTAGGTCTGTGGTCCATCATCTTGTGAAGTTGCTTTATTTGTTTTTGACGAGACCCTCTTTTTTACAAAGGTCCGTGGAATTTGAACAACCTGCTTGTCTTCTTGAATCTTTTTAGACTTTACAGATTTGATTTGCTGGCTTTAGATGCCTTTGGTAGACCATCTTCATAAGAAGTCATATTCACTTCAACGAACCCTCCAATGAAGATGGGGATAGACCCAATGTATATTTGGGTCGGTAAAGCAACTTCAGGAGTCCGAGTTGGACCTCTTTGTTTTGTAAGATCATTCTTAGCCTCACCCAAAGTCTTCTTTACTAACTCTAGGGCGGTAGATTGCGCAAGTCGACGAAGCGCCTTTGGCCTTTTGGACCCGTTCTTGTGAGTCCTTTTAGGCCTAGTTATTTTTAAAGTAGAGTGGATCCCATTAACCCCCTTATCGGTCTTGATGACTTGGATAGTGGGTTTGCAAGGGTGTCCAATTGATGGCTTGGTGACACTAGTACTTGGACCCATCTTACCAATAGCTTGGTACGTGTTTGACTTCTTGCTAGACAAATGAGTCGGCTTAAAAACATGAGGCTTCATGCCCCACTTGTTTGTCACCATTGTAGCTGGATTTGGTATCCAACCATGGGTGATTTTCTATTCCGAGTCTTGAAGGGCTCCAAAAGAGTTCCTTAGCGGGATTTCTACAGTAATTGAATCCCGGGTGACTTGGAAAAACATTTCAAATGACCTTTTCTTCATCATTTGACCTCCCTTGACAACGAAGGTTACGGGAAGCTCGTTAAACTTGATTGTGGCTTTTGGTGCCATTTCCTTCAACCAAAGTAAACTTAATGTTAGTATAAATATTACTAAGAGATGAAAAGGAAAATAGGGTCCCACTGGGGGTGCCAAAAATATGTTGAGGAAAAATGTTATAAATTCCCCAAAACATTATTTCATTTAATTTTAAAGATATTTTAGTTCGACCCTATTTTATTTACCCTCTTGATTCGAAGTAATATTAATACCAAATATTTAGGGGTTTTTATTAATTGGGCTGCACCTGGATTTTTATGAGTTGCCTACGTATCTCTTTAAAGAGAATCAAGCCTTACGTAGTTCAGTTGGTTTCATGCATCAGAGGATATAATCTAGACCCACCTTCTATGAAGGGTTGCCTAAATATAACCCAACTATCATTTGCATGGTTTATGTTTTATATTTCCGATCATGCATCAAAGGGATAAGATTAAACCCACCTTCTATGAAGGGTTACTTAACTCTCCTAATATCATGTGCATAATTAGGAAATGTATTTTTGTTTCTTTAGTTTGGTTTATATTTTGGTGTTTTATGAAATTTGGGATTTGATTTTAGACTTTAATTTAATATGAAAGTCAGAAGATTTATTTTGTGGTTAAACTCGACGAGCGGATGCTTTATATCGAGTTTAGATTTATTTGAGGATTTTTTGTTTAACTCCAAGATTTGTTTCGGAGTTGATTTATTTTGGACGGTGCGACTGAATCAAATAATGGACTTCCTACGTAGCTCATAAAGGAGCATCAAGTCATAACGTAGTTCTGGAATTTTTATTTTATTTTTTATGCGACTTTATATATATTTTCAAAGTCGATTAACACATGTGCTTTAATATTTTTGTGGTTAAACTTGACGAGCGGAAGCTTTGTATCGAGTTTAGGAATATTTGAGAATTTTTGATTTTATGTCCAAGATGTGACTTAAATCATTCTTTACTTGGACGGGACGACTGAATCCGATTTAATTTAATATCGGATTTTCTATGTAGCTCGGAAAGAGCATCAAGTCATAACGTAGTTCTTAAAGGAAATTTTATATTATGACTTTGTACTTTAATTTTATTTAAAAGTCAAAATATATTTGTGATTGAATTTAATACATATTATGTTTTGTATCAAATTTTCTACGTATCCGTTTTAACGGAATCAAATCTTACGTAGTTCTTGAGAATTTAAACAAGACATTTACTTGTTCTTTGACCTTGGACTTATGGTCATTTTATTATAAACCCAAAACTATGTTCATACATAATGAACACTTTTATTTAGTGAATTATTTTGGTATTTATATAGATTTATTTGCATACACATGATGTTGCGTATAGATTTCTGAAAGATGAATAGAACTCCTTTTTTTATTTCAAGTTCTTTCTCACCCCTTTAATTTCTTTTATGTAATAAAACCCTCATAATTAATCACCCATTTAATGGGTTAGTTAATTCCTATTAATTAGAATTTAAATCTTTTGGTTTGAATTTGAAAATTTCTATTGGTGAAAAGAAAAGAAAGATCCTTTTATTTTCTTTACTTTTGTAGAAGGGAAGTTTATATATCTTCTCCTTAATTTTAGGAGGGATATTTTCAATATATATTTGACTAAAAAAAGATTAATGTATTTAACTTCTTTCTGAAAAGAACCTTCCTAAAAAGAACCTTTCTGTAGACTTTCTCTTCATTTTTTTTTAACGTCTTTTTTTTTTACAAACTTCCTCTTTCTTATAATTTTGTTCTTTTTTTTTATCCATCTTTTGCTTTGTCTTCGGTAGAAAATCGTGACAACAGCCAAAGACACCAAGCTTCAACTATGGTAGGTATGGTGAAGATTCGTTCTCGGCACTGGTTATCGTTCTCGGCACCGGTTAGTTTAAAATAGAAAAGGTTTAAGAAGATCACAAGGACAACTAGGAGAAACGAAGGCTTCTAATCGAGGGAAATTTATAAGAAAAAGTGATGGAAAAAGATGATGAATACTGGGAGAAATGTGTATATAAATGTATGTGTGTTGCATGACTGCAAAAGAAGAAACAGAAGAGGGCTTCTTATTTAGTTGAACGGATCAGTCATCCTTGATAATAGAATCTAATTAACCCTCATTAATTATGGGCTAATTAATCTCATTAATTGCTTCTTTTTTTTAATTATTTATATATGTAAGGGGTATAAGATTAGAAAATCAATGAGGTTAGGATTTGAAATATCCTCTTCATGGATATAATATTTTTCTTTTTATCTTCAATTCTCCTTGATGTCTAATAATGTTATTCTCATTTACTTACTTTCTTCTCTCTTTTTTTTTTACATTCTTTATTCTCCATTTTTTATTGCCTTTGTTTCGGGAATATGCATATAACACCGTGCAACCTCGTCCTTCACGTCAACGGTTTGCATTTACATCAAACCTTGTCTTGATCTTGATAATTGTACACGAACCAAACGGCTCGGTGTTGTAGCGGCGGAATCCATCAATTCCGACCAACCGCGGGTTTTGCAGCGGCGGAATCCAACAATTCCAACCAACTGCGGGTTTTGCAACGGCGGAATCCATCAATTCCAGCCTATTGCGGATTTTGCAGCGGTGGAATCCATCAATTCCGACCAACCGCGAGTTTAGGATAATAAAGAATTCTTTCGGTTTCATCTAACTTCTATACGATCGTATTGGCGATAGTCAAACCTCCGACCATGCACAAATTGGACTAGATCCTACAAAGCATCCAAATCAGTAGACTCCGCAGACAAGTTTTTCATCCTGATTTGTATGGATAATGTGGGGGAGAGTCTTGAGGCAAAGGAGTAATTGAATTTGGTAATTGGTTCACACTAATTGTGTGCATTGTGTACGTAATTTGTGAAAAGGAGAGAGAAGAAAATTAACATGGAAATCCTTGATAATAGGATTGCAAAGAGAAGAAAGTTTACGTGTTTTTTTTTTTCCTTCTTATTCTCTCTCTTTAATTATTCTCCTTGTTTCTTTTTTTTAATCCTTCCCTTATGCTCTTTTTTTTTACTGTCCCTCCCCCCTTTTTTAACAGATAGAGTTTAAATAGAAATAAGATTAGGCAGTTGCCGGTTATAGTGATAACTACCGATAACTACCATAACTGCCTAATTATCTATTTAAAATATATATACTTTTACTTTTTTTTCTTTTTGCTCCTTTGCAGGAGAGATAGCAAGCAGAGCATACATGACCTTTTTTTTCTTCAAATCTCCACTTTTATTTTGCTTAAATAAATTTCTTTTTTATTTTTCTTTTCTTTTCACACCTTAAAGACTTAAGGCATCATTTATACATTTTATATACAACCCAACATATAAAACAAATTTCTTCGAGGAGAAATTCATTATTTATTTATTATTTTACAAATAATAAATTCGTTAAAATTTAGGGTCAAACAGATATATCCAAAATCTCTTATGTCTCACCAACAATGGAAGAGATTCAAGCATTGTATTACATGTGTCACTCCCGATGCCTAAGCCACCAAGTGAGCCAAACATGACGACAAATACAAGAAGAGACCGAATTCAATATTATTTTATCCGTATACTTTTTTTTTCTTTGTAACTACAATATAATTTTGGGTTAAATGGGAGAGTAAACCCCTTTTTATAAATGAGCACTAAGTAGGCTCTTTTTCATATCAATGGACTAATTAGGCCTCATTTACTTATCTTTAAAAATTAAATGAAAGGGCAAATTAGGAATATGAAATTACTTTAGTTTAATGAAAGCTCAATTGTTTTAATGAAGGCCCAAGCCCAATTGGTTTAATGAAAGCCCAATTGTTATAATAAAGGTTCAAGCCCCAATTGGTTTAATGAAAACTCAATTGTTCTAATAAAGGTCCAAGCTCAATTGGTTTAATGAAAGTTCAATTGTTCTAATAAAGGTTACGCCCAATACACAAGCTTCGGATAGGGCCCGATACACAAGCTTCGGACAGGGCCCGATACACAAGCATACGCTCGGGCCCGATACACAAGCCTATGCTCGGGCCCGATACACAAGCCTACACTCGGGCCCAATACACAAGTCTACACTCGGGCCCAATACACAAGCCTACGCTTGGGCCCAATACACAAGCTTCGGACAGGGTCCGATACACAAGCTTCGGACAGGGCCCGATACACAAGCATACGCTCGGGCCCAATACACTAGCCTACGCTCGGGCCCAATACACAAGCCTACGTCCGGGCCCAATACACAATATCAATTCAAAACTCAGTTCGTTAGACTCGAATAACCACCCTAATGTTAAAAGGCGAAGGGAGCATATAAAAAACCAAATATTGATTCCCAAATCTAAGCCAAATATTAATTATCAATTGTCAAGTTATGATCTCCCAAATTCATTCTCAAATTTTATCTGAATGTCACCAATTGCCTTAATCATTACTCGTTAAAATGAAATTATACAGAGAACTTCATAATTTCTATCTAAAAGAGCAACAACAACATGAAACAATGTCAAATAATAGAAATACGTAATAAGAAGAACTAGAGAACTGCAACATCACCGGAACTGTCAAGTCATGGGATTGCTGGAGAGTTGACGTGATTAAGATTTCAGTAAGAATAACGAATAGAAAATGCATAGCCTAGGTTTCACATATATTGCGTATATCTTGAATGATGTCCGAGAATAATGTATATGATACATATCTGAAGCATATAACATATGCTTAGCAAATCGTCAAGTATGTATAATATATGTTGTTTCCTTTCATGTTCTTGTTTCAGCTTGCTTGCCCTTGGGAAAAAGGATACAAGCCCATAGTCAAAACTCAAAAGTAAGACCTTAATCTACTAATGAAGTTCGCTAAGGGAAGACTAAAACAAGTCGAGCCACAGCGGCCGCCTCTTGGTCTTTGAAAAACTCGCTAGATGCAAAAGATGCTTCAAAGAAGGATCATCTCAACCAACAGTGGGTAGCAATTGATAGCTCTGTGAAGTCACAAATCAAGGACTTGCTCATGAGAACTCTTGCTACAGTGGCACAAGAAGAAAGGCACACAGCAGCACAAGTTATTGCAAAAATTGCAGGCATTGAGATTCCCCGGAAGGAGTGGCCTGATTCGTTTGGATCATTGCTGAACAACATGACACAGTAGGATAGTCCATCCACCTTGAAACAGACAACATTGGAAACACTTGGGTATGTATGTGAAGAGATATCTCACTTAGAGCTTGATCAAAAGGAAGTAAACTCTATACTCACTGCAGTTGTTAAAGGAATGAGTGTTTTTGAACAAAGTCCTGAAGTCCGATTGGCAACAACAAGAGCATTATATAATGCTCTTGCCTTTTCTCAGACCAACTTTGAGAATAAGATGGAGCGAGATTATATAATGAATGTTGTATGCGAATCTGCAGTCTCCAAAGAAGTAGAGATCAGGCAAGCTGCTTTAGAGTGTATTATGGCCATTGCTTCTATGTACTACGGATATCTTGAACCTTACATGGTAAACCTCTTCAATCTGACTACAAATGCAATTAAAGCTGATGAAGAGGCTGTTGCCCTTCAGGCAATCGAATTCTGGAGCTCCATATATGATGAAGAATCAGAACTTCAGGAAGCAATTGATGCCGAGAGTGGGCAGTCAAAATCTCCTCATTCCCGATTTGTTGAGAAGGCTTTGACGTCTTTAGTGCCCGTGCTGTTGGAGACTCTTCTTAAGCAACATGAGGACCAGGACCAGGATGATACTGTTTGGAATTCCTCCACTTGCTACCCACCAAAATTCACATTTCTAGAGCTCTTCTCCTCCACTTTCATCCTCGGTCGCTTCCTAGACCTATTCGGAGTTCCTGTGCTATTGATATCGATTTTAAAACCAGTGGAAGCCCTGTGATCAACCGTGTTGTTGGGAGTGGGGACAACAGGGGTACCACTAGGGTTAGGGTTTTGATCATCATCGACAAATTCCGGGCGATTAGCAATCGAATTACTCCAAATTTTACGAGAGATTTCAAATATAGTCTAATCATAGGGACTTTTAAACACGAATTCCTTACCGGAGCTAACACGGCTGACCACCGTACGATACTTCTTCTTCAACCTCCTAAGCTTCTCCACCAGCTGGTTCTTATTGCAGTCCAATTGGATCTTCGACTTGATTTGATCATAAAACGCCGTTGTATCATGGTGATGCCCACTCCAATTCGGGCCTCTCAGCGTGGTGTATTCCAAAAACCCTCTCAACAGCTCGATCTCATCCTTATCAGTCCAGAGCTTCTTGACGGAATCTGGAACGGCATCGTAGATCGTTTTGAGAACAGAAACACCGATGCGAATAATGAAGCGGTCACGCCTGTCTCGGCCTTAGATCTTGAATACTTGAAGCTTCTCAATCACGGATTCATGGTCGGACTCGGAGAAACTTGCTTCTTTGATGCTAATGGATGGAGCGGCTAATGGGATGGAGAAGAAAGGGTTCATAATGCCCGTTATACCCTTCTCATTAAGTGATTAAATGATTAAAAATTAATTAAAAATATTGAGAGGCCTATTTTGTATCAGCGATACAAAATAGGACCTACTAATCCATTTTCCTCTATAATTTTCGTTTGGCGGTGTAATCTCAAAATTTCTTTTTGGGTAAAAACTTTCATTAACGGATCTACTTTCTTCTCTTAGATTTTTTTTTTTGTAAAAAAAGAATTCTTTTTTAAAGTACAAGAGAGTTTGAGGGCATCAATTGAATTGTGAAAAATTGATGGACAAAATCCGAAAACCACAAATCATATGGCTACCCACCGGAATTTTCTTATTATTAATTATTTTTTAATAAAAGAATTCACGTCACACGCCTCCTCGTATTCTTTTATTACATGTAAAAAATATATTGCCACAACATCGTCAAATATGTGATTTTTACTAGAAAAAAAAAACGTATTATTTTTGATAAATATATCCATAGTTTGTATAACTCCGGTCATTAAAAAATTGTTATTATTTTGATTATTTTTATAGAATAAATTACATATAACCACCTCTTATATATCCTATTTTTCATATAACCATCTCTTATTTTTTAATTTTCATTTAACCACCATTTATCACTTCTGCAGCTAAGCTCGTGTTACTTGCTTTCGCTGCAGCAAATGAACCAAACCATAAGTTTCAGCTATCATATATTTGGATCATATCCGGTGCTGGAATCCTTCTCTTGATACTTGTTATTGTGCTCACATGTTTTGCATTGCAATCATTAACTTGCCGTGTAAAGGAGCAAGGAATCAATGGAAAAGATCTCAATCGGACAAATTCTTGCAAGTTTAAAATTTTACAAAATGCTGGTTTATGTTGCGCTTCTGGTGACAGGCAGCTAAGAAACAATGAGCCACTAGTCCATCACATTAATATTCGTCAAGGTATCAATAACTTAGAGTTATCTACTAATGAAAAACTATGTTCTAGCTGTATTCATATCTTCCTTTGTTTACAGTTATAGATAATTACGTATTTGAACCTGAGAAGCCAGTAGTTTTCATGTATGAACAAGTTATGACTGCGACTGATAGCTTTTCTGGAACGAACCTTCTTGGACATGGAGCTCATGGTTCTGTGTATTACGGTGTTCTGTGTGAGCAGGTTTGAGCTTGTTATAAACATAGAGCATGTTTTCCTTATTTTAAGGTTAATCAAGTTACCTTTCTTCTTGCAGGAAGTTTCAATTAAGAGAATGACCACCAGAAAGAGTAAGGAATTTATGGCAGAGATGAAAATTCTATGTAAGGTTCACCATGCAAACTTGATAAGGCTTGTTTCATACTCTAAGGGTTCCATAGGTACATAGAAATTAAGAATGAAATGACAGAAACAACACTCTAGCATTTGATTTTAGTCACTGTGCTATTAGGTGCACCAGACATAGAAAACCACAGTAAATGATTCCAAAAATATAATGAACAAGATATACATATGGACTAGATTCATTTTCATTCCGTTTCCGGAGTTGAAACCAAACAGGCCCTAAGTCTCTATAATGGTGTTTTCAATTTTCCATAGTAAATAATACATGTTGCTGGTTTGGGTTTTGGAAGGTGGAGTTGGTTGGATATGCCGCTACAAGTGATGAACTCATTCTCATCTATGAGTATGCACAAAAAGGTTCACTTAGAAGCCATTTGCATGACCCCCATAACAAAGGTTAGTTTTTATATGCTGTAAATAAAACTCCTCCTTATGAGTATAAAAGTTTCACCTTGATTCTTTTTTTTTTAACCGTTATCTTGGCTTTGTGCAGGTAAAACGCCCCTTTCATGGATGATGAGAGTTCAGATTGCCCTTGATGCTGCTAGAGGTTTAGAGTACATTCATGAGCACACCAAAACACATTATGTCCATCGAGACATTACAACAAGCAACATCTTACTCGACAGTACTTTTAGGGCAAAGGTTCGCCTTCGTCTCACTCATCTTTCAGGGCAAAGGGTCTGAATTTAAATTTGTTCTCTCTAGTGCAGATTTCTGATTTCGGTTTGTCAAAGCTTGTTGGAACAGCTAATGAGCCAGAATCTTCGACAAATAGAGTAGTCGGAACCTATGAATACTTGGCTCCCGAGTAAGAAATCTACACATCAAAGTTTACCTGTCACTTTGCAAGTTAATGTACATGGCAATATTTATGTTTAGGTACTTGAGTGAGGGTTGCGCCGCCAGCAAAAGCGATGTTTACGCATTCGGTGTTGTTCTTTTCGAGATAATCTCCGGGAGAGAGGCTGTAAGTTGGTCTGTGAAATCCTTAATCTAATCACGCTGCATATAGACGTTTTCATGCGTTTGTTGCTGGTGTTGAATTGCAGATGTTGGGTGTTCTAAGGAATGTGACCGACTCCATGAGCTTGACAGAAATGAAAGGCTACATTTATCCTAATTTGACGGACTCGTATCCGTGTGATTGCGTATACAAGGTAAATGCATGTTTGTAGACACATTAGATTGTTGTATGAAGGTTGTTATGAATCTCATCACCTGACGAGTGTCGTGTTGTCAGTTGGCAACTTGGCAATGCTAGCAAAGCTGTGTGTAGAGGATGATCCGTTACTATGGCCAGACATGAAGCAAGTGGTGATGTCGCTCTCGCAGATCCTGCTCTCGTCAATCGAGTGGGAAGCAACTCTTTCCGGGAACAGCCGAGTTTTTAGCGGACTTGTCCAAGGAAGATAGACAGCCACACCATTCGGTTCTTAGTGGCCTTGGACATGCCTGTATTCGGCTCGTTTAGAAAATGAACGAATTCGAGTTGAGCTTTTTGCGAGCCGAACGTGAACCAAGTCCGAGTAGCTCCTCTCTTATAACAGGTTTGGACCGACTTAGATATTTCCATTACTTATTTATATTTTATAAATATATGCTCTAAACTCATAAGAATAAAACCTCAACATGCACTTGACAATTACACGAGTGAGCTTTACAGGGAGATTACGGGTGTGTTTAGTATGTTAGATTTGTGGTTGTTGTTACGAGTGTGGTTATAGTTAGAGTTGTGATTTTGAATTAGACAACAATCCCCTATCTAGTGAGAGGAGATTTTCCTAAACAACAACCACAATCTTCAAAACAACAACTACAATCTCAAATCTCATACTAAATACACCTTTTGTACGAGAATATTATAAAATCCCGAAAACCACAACAACCTATCTAATACACACAGCCTACATATATGTAGGCTAACATTCAAGATTTACAAAGTATTTGACAACTGCCCAAATGAGCTTCACAGGGAGAGTACCTATGCTAACAAACACGATTGACAAAGTAACTATCTCAGGAGGGCTGATGAGTGATGACTGCAAACTGAAAATTCTCAGCAATTGGTCATAGCAATGAGAACCTCTGTTTTGGCCAACTAAGAATTCAATGAGATACAAAAAAAAAAAAAACACGTACGAAATAGATGGCACGGCAAAATTGAAATTAAGCGGCCAAAGAAAGGACATAACTTGGGCATCAACCTAGATGATCGGAAAGAAGAGGATGTACATTCACTCATCACTATAATTAACTATTAACAACCTTATAACACACATTATCATTCTACAATTATACTTACATTGGATGGTGACAACGAGATCAAACGGTTTTGATCATGTTGCTCTTGCCCTCTCTCT
This sequence comes from Fagopyrum tataricum, assembly GCA_002319775.1. Lineage (NCBI taxonomy): Eukaryota > Viridiplantae > Streptophyta > Magnoliopsida > Caryophyllales > Polygonaceae > Fagopyrum > Fagopyrum tataricum. Next base: position 55,416,976 of record CM008279.1, read on the forward strand.
GGTCTGAATTGTTGACAGAAGTAGCAACACTGGCATGAAATGCTGACTGGCGAGATGGACTTCCAATCAGGTTCAGTGAGATCTGCGGTGAGCGTAGATGACCCAATTCAGACTCACTGAGTTTAAGCTTTGACATGCCTACCAATTCGTCAACATTTACGGGTTCTTTAGGGATGACAGGTGTAGGCTTCACAACCTGGTGATGTGAACTTGTCTCGACAATACTGTTGTCTTCTACTTTATGAGGTTCGTTGACAGGCCAAAATGGAAGGTAAGGTATGAAGGTGGGGAAGAATGTCACCGTCACCTCTTGAGGGTCCTCGTGAACCGATTCAGATGAGGTCTCCTCCATTGGTTGAGATTCGGGTTCAGTAGCTTCTCTGATAAGTGAGAGGTCTAAAGAGGGTAAGGAGTCTGTATTGTTGGTGAGAGATTCTATGGCCTTAGAAGGAGGTAGAGGAGGAACCAAATGCTCTCTCTGTAATGGATCTGAACCAATAGTCTGTCAAGAAAACAAAGTGAGATTGTAATGATTTATCGACTTTTCCAGAAAACTACGGATCTGATCGGATGTCCTGCAATTATAAAGCAATTACGTATATCGGGTTTGAATATATAGTATGCATTCCAAGAAACAAGCTTTTCACTAATACAATTAGTAAGAGACCATCATACAACACTTATGCTTAAAAGCATTATTGGTCAAAATCTTGTATTATACATCCAAACAAGGGGGCTAACTAATGGATTTAACAGCTATCATAATAGGATTCAAAGAGGTCAAAATCAAACTGAGGAAAATAGAAAGATCACATGGTCAAGGTCTCTCAACAGTTCACCGAGGCAAATTAACAGCTATCATAAAGAAGTATGTTCAAGTGTTCAACTATTTGCCATAGAATATGCATATGAGGTACATAAAGAAGCGCACAACAAGAGAGAAAGAGGACTTACTGTATCTGGAGGGATGTCAAAAAGACTAGATCGCCTCTTTCTACGGGATGTAGTTTGACGGATGAAATGCTTTTGGGCATGACTCGCAACCTGGGTAGGAGTCCTTGATACTACAAAATTGCGGGATATTCCTCTCCAATCTCCCTTACCAAGTCTTTGAAGACCAAGCAAGAAGAGTCTATGCTCCTCACCTGTCCAAGGTGTACCTAGTATCCAATCCAAGTCAGAAAAAAGAAAGGATAAGATCAAAGGCTTTTAGTTAATGGTTTTCGACTAATAAGCACACATGAACTGACCATATACAATTCCTTCTCCCTTGGCATTGTATTGCCTTAGCTATCCAAACAATAAGATTAGCTTCAATCTCAACAATCCATTATGATTTCCCACATCACCATAAGATCACTAAATCTGAAGCTCAACTATTGTTGCTAATTTGCTCAGCGAAAAAGTAAAACACGATGGAAACTCCAGCAACAAGCTTCTAGTTTACCAATAAGTTGTAAATGTCAATGGCAATAGCCTTGCTATGCAGCTCTTAAATTTCCTTGTAACAGTCTTAACAAAAATTGTTCCCTATAAGATCATCCGTTATCCCCTTTCATGAAAATAAGACAGTCTCATAAAGCAATCAAGTTCTGGATCACATATAAACCCAATAACTCGGCACCAGACAAGAAGACCAATTCCAAAAAAGGAAGAAACAAAAACCCAGAGCAATTTTGTATTACCCTTGCGGTAAACTTCATTTCCACGAAACTAAAAGTTTCCTAATCTAATTTAAAGTAGAAAAAACACCTTTCTTCCTTTCGGTGAGGCGATTAGATGAGCAGGAACCGTGATCGGGATCATCGGAGAGGAATCCTTCGTCACGAGGCGGATCAGACGACGGAGAGGCGGGGGTGGGAGAGTGGTAGTGCAAGAGGTCTCCCACACTGAGACTCTGCTTGATGAACGGGCTATCCGTCAACCTAACCCCGAATAGCTTAACGCCTCCGTCAGAAGCGTCGTTAGTGCCAGCGGAGGGTCCGGCGGTGCAGCGGGAAGGGCAGGTACGTGAGTTGTGGCCGTTGGTAGAGCAGTGGGAGCACCGGCGGGTCATCGCCCTGAGGAAGTACGATAAGGGATTGGATTAGAGCGCAGGGGATTGGGGGTTGATTAAACAAAATTTGCATGTAATTTAAAATAGAGCAAACTTTGCAATTTATTTGATTAAAAAAATAAGGTATCTAAAAATCTGAGAAAAGGAAGTAAAGGAAAGAATGTAAAAGAATGGTCGGGGCTCGGCACGTGGAGGCATAATGTACGTGCAGCTTCATCATACCCATTTAAGAAAACACAAAAAGAAAGATACCGGATAGAAATCACCCACCAATATTCTGTCACCCGATAAAAATCGGGTGGTTTTGGGTTATGCGGGTGAATGAATATATGGCAGATCCGCGATGCAGCATCCTTCATTCCCTCTGTCATTGCACCCGACAATACTGATATTACGTTGTAGTTTAGGACCTTAGGTAAAGATTTAAAGTCATGGGTCAGACTTACAGTTAAGCGTTAAATTATTTTAAATTATTAAATTAATTAATTTAAATATTATTATTTTACTCAATCAATTTAAGATACTCCAAAGATTCGGAATGAAATGCATTTTTATTGTATTCAATGATTACTATTGTCCTTGTATAGTACTTTATATATACAAGTGCATCCAATAATATAACGATAACTATACGAATTCTAAAATGATCATTTGTTAGGTAAGTTGTCAATATTAGAATATGTGCTAGTAGCCTAGTATCCCCTTGAGCTAAACTGTGATAGGCAGAGGTCGAAGTTGAAGGAATCGAGGAGCAAGCAAGGCCTTGGTTAGGAGATATGCAATTTGATCATTTGATGACAGGAAGGCAACTTGGACTGTCTTAATTTGTACTCTTTCTCGAACAAAGTGGTAGTTAAGAGATAGATGCTTAATCCGGTGATGGATGACATGGTTAACGGCTAAGAACGTGGTACCCAGGTTGTCACAACAAAGCGTTGGAGGTTGGTCCAGAAAGACATGTAATTCGGCTAATAAAGTTTGAATCTAGAGAGTTTCACAAGTCCCTAGTGCAAGGGAGTGATACTAAGCCTCTATTGAAGATCTTGAGATTGTTCATTGCTTTTAATTTGGAAGTCTAGAAGATTAGGTTCTAGCAAAGATAAACACAGTAAGCACTCGTTGATCGTCGGTCTTCAAGATCACCTTTCCAATCTGCATCAGTGTAGGTGTATAATTGGTTGGATGAAGAGGTATTAGTGTGAAACTAAAGATCAAAAGTTGAATCCATGTATCTAAGAAATCGCTTTGTGGCTTGTCAGTGGAGGTGCTAGGCGAGTGCATATGCTGAGCAAGATTATTTACAGTATGCAAGATGTCTGGTCTCGTAAAAACAAGGTATTGAAGACTCTCAATGACACTTCGGTAGAGAGTATCATTAGAGAATGGTGAGAAATATTATGTTTCACTCGAGTATCTTGTTGTCATTGGTGTAGAAACAAGTTTATAGTGGAGCATGTTTGTTTTGCTGAGAAGCTCTTTGATGTACTTAGATTGTGACAGAAAGAAGCATTGATCAGGAGAGCATTGTATCTCAATACGTAGAAAGTAGTGTATTGGACTAAGATCCTTGACTGGAAATTCCCTTGACAAATATGAAACAAACAATATAGATAACTCATTATTAGACGTAACAACCATTATATCATCAACATACACCAAGATAAACACTAAATCAGTTCCATGGCGATAGGTAAACATGGATGTGTCTGCAAGGGAAGAATGGAAACCCATTGTGACTAGGGAGTCAATGAGTTTGGAGAACCAAGCTCGAGGAGCTTGTTTCAGGCCATAAAGTGATTTTTTTTGAGGTAGCAAATGTGATGTTGGAGAGATCGATGTATGAAGGAAACATGGGGGTTGTTGAATGTAAACCTCCTCCGATAAGTCACTGTGAAGGAAGGCGTTATGGATGTCCAATTTCCGAACCACCCACCGTCGCGTAGCAACAATGGAAATTAGTAGTATGATGGTTGAAGGCTTGACTACGGGGTTGAAGGTTTCGGTAAAATCTATGCCATGAGCCTGGTGGAAACCTTTGGCGACTAGACGTTCTTTGCGTCTTCTATTGAGCTATCTGATTTTCATTTGGTCTTGTAGACCTGCTTGACGCCCAAGACGTTGGATGAGGTGGAACTAAGGACCAAGTCCAAGTTTGAAGAAGTGCTTGAAATTCAACGTTCATGGCGGATTGCCACTCAGAGTATTTGCAGGCTTCGGTGAAGGATGAAGATTCACCATGGATGATTTGAGTGGAGGAAAATTTTGGGGAACCAGATGAAACCGGCCAAGCGATGGTTCCATCAACACGTGTTTTAGGGCGAGAGGTGTTTTCTCGAGCTATTGTGAGCGTGGCGTTAGGCTTCAGAAGGATGTGGCCCAAGAAGGGAAGAAAGAAGTGACGGATCCTGGACAAGGGTGTGGAAAGATGAGCATGTGTATTGTTGGCTAGTAAAGGTGGGATTGGTTTGTGAAGAAATTGGATTTTTAAAATGTGAGAAATCTGATGAGCCAGGGGATTGTGGGCCTGACAAATCTGATGGGCTTAAATTTGAAGAGGGAACGACGGTTCAATTGTTGAAGGATGGAATATGAAGTGGGAAAAGTGTACGTGTGAGTTCAATTGATGAATTGGATTTTTGTAGATTGGAGAAAGGAAATTGATCTTCATGGAAAACAACATCCGAAAGATGTATAACTCATTGTTTCAATCTAAGTAAAGGAAATTAATGAAATCGCAAAAAGAAAAATGGTGACAAAGCCCCCTAGAACTTAATTCTAATTTTAATCCCATGTTAAGCAAAGAAGCGGAAAAGCCGAATAGGCTAGGGAAACACCGGCCAAGAACGAACACCGACGCCCTCTCCGCCTCCTGGCTCTCGCCGCTTCTCGCATCCCGGATCTCACCGCCTCTTGTCTGAACTAACCTCTCATGTACGAAGATCGAATAGGGAAGAACAACATAAACATTTTCTTATAATTTATTTTTCTTTTTTGTTATTTTTAATTATTAACCGAAAAATCAACAAAAATAACGTTTTTTTTTTACATGAATGGGCAAAGACCGGAAGATAGTTAAATCCTAAGGACACTAACAAAGACCGGAAGATAGTTAAATCCTAAGGACACTAACTGAAAATGTAAAACTTAGTGGACACTAACGAAAAAGTCAAAATCTCGATGGTACCAAGCCAAAATTTTCTAAATTTAAAGTAAATTATTAATAATAAATATAAAAATACTTTGTTAATAAAAATAAAGTACACTTTCAACAAAAGAGTAAAAGTTGTGTTTGTTCTATTGTTTGAGATTTGATTAAGGTAGACCTGTTCTTCTGGCACAGAGGACAGAGGTACAAAATGATGAACTGTACATCGGTAAGGTAAAATATGAATATTTGGTTAATTTAATAAAAGATCAACATTCAATTTTTATGAAAAATCTAAAGTGAAGCATTAGTACACACAATATAATGAACTAAGAAAATATTATAATGAATTTTATAATTATTATGAAAATAAAATATTTATTAAATTTCATAGGTGTTACAATTTTAGTTCAAAATTTTTATAAGAATAGTTCCAAGTTTTTGTTAATTTAATTCACATATTTTAAAATATCATTCATATATTTTTACACTACTCTTAAATAATATTTGCGGAACACAATTTGATTAGTACAATTTTATTTTAATAAATATTTTTGATTTAAATTTTTTATATTATTAGTTTCGTATAAAGTATTTTAATTAGTTTAAATATTTATACGATTGGTTCATGCTTTATTTCGCACTTATAAAAAAATTTATGGACCATAGTATAAATAACTTGAACTAATAGATAAATTTGAATAAATTGTACAAAATTTTTAAATTAAAGTGCCCGTAAAAAGAAAGAGTACACGTGTTGATACGATATAATGCTTCATACTGAAATAAGTGCTTCATATCTCAACATCCCTTATTGTTTTATTCAGAGGACACAAATCTCGCATATCTCGGGCCCGTTTCGTCCCGATTTCGGTGGTTTTTCATTCAAAAATTTTAAATCCCGTCCCGTCCTGTCCCATCAAAAAATATTGCAGACGGAATATGAGCCTTACCTTCCTCGTCCCGCAAGATATTTAAATATATAAACCTAAGAAGTAGTGATCATTATGTAATTTTGTTCTCGTAAAATTAATAATTATCCAAATTCATCTGCAAAGAACAAAGGAAAAGTGTACTTATTTGTGCTATTATCTAACAAGTAGTGATTTTTGTTCTTATATTCTATTTTGGATGTTTAGACTTAACAAATTAATTATATTTTGTGAACCTTGTTGCGACATTCTATTTTGATGTTTTCATTTTAAGGATATCAACGGATATTTGCTTTCGTAAATTCTTAATTTTAAACCGAAAAAGCGAAAACAATTTTTATATAGATCATGCGATATTGGTCTCAGGTCATCTGATACCGTCCCGGTCCCAACCGGAATATGGCCCAATGATTTCAGTAAAAAAACTCAAGGTCCAAACCGATCCCGTCCCATATATAATGACCGGAATGGGACATGGGATGACCTTAATCCGTTCCGTCCCGGCCCTTTCCATGCCCAACCTAGTTTTACGCACACTTTTTGTAAAACAATATAATCTAAATTTCAATATAAATATCTTTCACGAGATTATGAATAATTAGGACTAAAATCTACGTAAATTTTTTGTACAAAAATACACTTTGTCCGGTTCAAAAATGTTCGTAGTGATTAGGGGATAATATTTGTAATTAGTACGGATGGATGGGTCGGGTGGAACGGTGGGCTTTGACGGGTCGGGTATATATGAATTCAGATAGTTTTTAGGGATATCGTTAGCATCGTCACATGACAACTCACAAAAACATCCTTTACACGAAAGTTAAGAGGATAATGTAAAAACGTCACCTCACAAACATGGAGGATAATGTTAAATTAAAATAAAATCTTATCATGATATAGCAGACGAATCGAAACCTTGTCCACTTGAGATTCAATATTTTGACTCAGTTGGAAAGCTAAATTAGGGTTGGAAATACTATTAGAAACTAATAGGTGATCAAGCAAAAACCATAATCACTCTTTGAATCATTGATCGAGCTCATTTGGTACATTTTCGTTAAATCAAGAATTGGTATATGTCAAGAAATGTGTGTCTCATATGGACAATATGATTTTACATAAACCTAAGATATAAGTATATGACAAAGAAAAGCCTAACATATAAGTCCTATGACTATTTTTTCTATTGTCTATTGGTTTTATAATGGAACCTGAATGCTTGTGTGTAAGTTCACTTTGGCGTACATACTCTCCACGTCACCTCGTGTTTGATATGTCATAAAATCTAAATTAATTTTCTTACAGAATAGTTATTTCAATATTAATGAAAACTTTTATTTAAATAATAAAAGGGTGCAATAGTATAGAAAAAACTACACAAAACTACACTTGTATGTGGTTGAGTGCAAGGATGAGGTTAGAGGCATCCTTGAGGGTGACCTTGATTTTTGTGGCGTTTGTGGAGGTTTTGACCATTCTCAAGATGTGGTTGTGTGGAAGGTGTATGAGTATTCATGCCTTGAGTCGTGAATGTCGTCACATTGATTGCTCTGTTTTTGCTTTTGATGAAGATGGTGGATACATTAATATTGTGGGTATCTCGCGGCCGATTGTGGGTATCTCGAGACTAATTATTTGTAGAGCAGAGTGTAGGTGATGATGGAGGTATGATTTTTGATGCAAGTTTGTTAGAGAGGGTTATGTGTGTTTCTTTTTCTACCGTGAAAAGCATCCCTCATAATTGTCGTACAGGCTTCTCTCAAGCGTTGTTGGGTGCTCTTTTGAAGGTGGCCACTGAGCCAAGTTGTGTGGCTTCTTGGGTTAAGTTGTTTTTGCTTCCTCGGTGCACGTTGGAAGTGTTCAGGCTAGGGCTGTGCAAAATTGACCCGGACCGAAAAACCGGACCGGTTTTTTCCGGTCCGGTCCCCGGTCCAGGATTTTAGGAAATTCCGGTCCCGGTCCGAACCGGAAAAGACCGGCTCGGACCGGAATTTATTTATATATATATATTTTTATTAATTTAAATTTATATAAATTAAAAAATTATATATATTTTGTACATATTTAATAAAAATACATATATTTTAAATATTTTTTAGTTTTTTTGCAAAAATATATATATTTTAATTTATTTTATTCCGGTCCAAGTCCGGTTTGGACTGGAATGGACCGGACCGTAACAGTCCGGTCCCCGGTCCAAGTTTTTGAAAATTCCGGTCCACCGGTCCGGACCGGGACCGGAAATTCCGGTCCGGTCCGGCTGGTCTGGACCGGTTGCACAACCCTAGTTCAGGCCTTTGTGCAGGCGAGACAAAAGATCGGGAAGTAGAAAGTCGATCCAACATCGGTGGATTTTGCAGGCCTTGTCTACTTGGGGAGAGGATGGTGGTGTTTCTAGGCTTGTGCACGTGTTGTTAGACGGCTTAGAGTGTAGGCCTTTGGTGAGGGTTGAGGGTGACTCAAGGAATGGAGCTGTTTTGGAGAGAAAATCTAATATCAAGCAATGTCTTCGTAAGGTTTCGGATGGACATTTTACAACTGTTGTTAAAGCTTTGTGCTCATCGAGAGTTGCTCCTTATAGTGATGAGACTTTGAAGGGCGTTGGTGGATAAACACCCCTACAAGGCTCCTCCTTCTAAGTCTTGTACTACAATTCATGACCCATCCCTCGTTGTTGATGTTGATTTGATCTTTAAATTCATCAAGTGTTTTCCTAAAGGTACCTCTTGTGGCAGAGATGGTTTGAGGACACAACACCTTTTAGATGCTATGTGTGGTGAGGGGTCTGCAATTGCTACGGGTCTTTTGATAGCGGTTTCTTCAGTGGTTAATTTGTGGTTAGGAGGTAAGTGTCCATTAAGTTTGTGTAAGAGCCTTAGTCTTTAGGAGCTGAGCCAGGGTTAGCCGCCCCTGCGGGTTCCGAGGCCGCCCCTGCAGCTTAGGGAGTCCGCCCCTGCGGTTTCCTACGGCTGCAGCCGGCATTGTTGACTCTTGACCGTGCTTTACTCTTATTCTCTTCCTTTATAAGCTTCTTCTTTGTCTCTAGATGAAGGGTTTACTTCATCTTCTCCAGCTGCCTCACGTTCTTCTTCTCTCCTTCTTCTCCTTTGATCTTGTTCTTTAGTTTTCCTTGGTTTGGAAGATTATTGTTGTGTGGTTTTGGTTGATGATGATGTTGGATGTTGTTGCTGAGCTTTGAGAGCTAGTTGAGGGTGTTGGTGATGATCTTTCCTTCTGCTTAGGATCACAGCAGTGGTGAGCTTCCTCTTTTTTTTCTTTCTCTCCTTTCTTTCTTTACTTCTTTCCTTTCCTTCTCTTTAGCTTAAGATTTCACAAGTTGAATCTTGTGTGTGGAGCTCCTAGGAATATATATATGTATATATATGTGTGTGTATGTGTATGTGTATGGCTGCTAGATGATGAAGACGTGAATTCATTACGTGAAGAGTTGAAGAGAAGTTGGGAATCACTTTCTGCACTGAATTCCGCCCCTGCCGCCCTCAGCGCCGCCGCCCTGCGTCGACAGTGTCACGCCCCTGCGTGGGAGTGCCGCTGCTCCTGCGCCTCCCGTTGCTTCGCCCCTGTGTCCTTCCTGTCACGCAGGTGCGTCTTGTACAGGATCTACCTAGAGTGGTATAAATTCTTTCCTTTCCTAGTATGAGTGGGTTAGTAGCATGCTAGGTGTGTGTGTGAGGATAGGATGATGATGATTATGGTATCGATAGGTGCCGGTTATGGCTTTGAGGTTTAATAGGTTGTTGAGGTTCATAGGTTGGATATGATCCTTATGGATCCTTGGTCTAGGTGTGACCCCTTTGATTGATAGGAGATTTGATATCTCTTTATGCCTTGTTATTAGGCAGTGCTGTTCTCCGGATAGGAGCTTATCGTGGTTGAGTATATCTTGAGGTTGAGGTAAGTCCGTAAGACTTACTTAGCTACCATCCTTATATCGGATGTATGCATGAGTGGTGTTTGTTATATGCTTGATAGCATGCAATATTGATGATTACCGACCTATGGTTTATTGACCGCCCATTGTACTGGCTGTGACAACAGGCCCTTTCAATCCGCAGTGGAGTCTGGGAGGTTCTTTGTGGATAGGCCAGATCTGGTATACGGGACGGGCACTCACCACTCCTTATGGTATACGGGAAGGTGCTCCTATATACCACTCCAGCTGGCAATAGCACCTTTCTAATTTTATTAAGATTTTTAGGTATTTATCTTTTATATTAGGGTTTTCTAATTCTAGTAGGATTAGAATAAAATTCTATCTTTATAGATTTCAATTAGATACCATATATAGACCCATATTAGCCATTGTAATTTACATCGAAAATCTAGTACAAATTCCCGACTTGGTAGTATCAAATCCCTAATTGGCATCGAAAATGAGTACACGTAGTTTAGAGAAAACTATACAAAACCACCCTCAATAATCACTCTTTGTAACACTTTCCAGAGGTGATCCCTCAACCTTATCTTCTATGGCTTCCATGGCTACCGTCGCTTAAGGTATCCCTTTTCTCCCGGCGAAACCGCCTCTATCTCCGGCTTACAAGCCAAACTCCACCTGCAATGACTTCCATCAAGCCATCATCGCCGCTTCTGAACCCACCATCAACTAAATGGTAAAGTACCAAATGGCTTACAAGCCACTGTCTTGTGGCTCCCCGGCCACCGCTAAACGACTCTCCGACTAGATATTCCGGCTCTTAAGCCACAAGCAAAATATACACCGGGAATCTTTCAATTTGTTTCTCCCTATCAATTCTTTCTAAATCTTCTTTAATACAAGCTCTGATAATTTGTATTAACTCATATATGAGTTTAAGTGCCTTAATGGCCTAAACATTAAACAATCTGAAATTTGAGCAAACACTGCGTTAGTTCTACGCTAAAGAATTAAATCCAAAATCCTCTTACCGAGGTTTCGGTTGAAGTTTGTTTTGTCAGAGTTCTTGATTTCTTCTCACGGATGTTTGTTCAAGGTCGACTCATTCGAACTAGATCCGCAAATCATAATCCCTACCCTTCTCAAACCCAAATCTCTTTGTGTTGCCTCCTTTGAACAAGATTCACGAGTCACAATCATCCTATCTAATTCCGACCGACATTCGGCTCGCCTTGAGCCTATATATTCGAGATTGTATTCACCACCGCCACCATACTCCCGGGTCTTCAATATCCATCGGATTTTGGTCGCTATTCTCCTAGCGGCTACCTTTTTTCTTCAAACCCTAGTTCTCCTTTTTTGGTGGTTGGGGTTGTTTACGAGATGTTTACAAAATAATAATTATAATTTATACAGCTTAAAGCCCATTTTTCATTTGGATATATTTAGGCTTTAATTGGGTTTTACTTGGATTTAAACCCATTTATAAATCAACCAAAATTTTATTATCCACCTTTCCTACAATTGTGTGCTACTATGAAACTTAAAAAATTCAAAAACCAATAACAATTGTAATCAAATGTTTATCCGATTTTTTTATGAACAATTCCATCCTTATAAACCTAATTTCTTCTATCAATCAAAGTTACACACTATTATATGTCAAGAGCGCGCCCGTATTTTGCAATGTCGTCTTCTTACTGTGATCTTGTTTTAGGTGGCGTCTTGAGTGGTTTGTCTAGGAGGGGCGTGAATTTGTGATCGAGTCTTGAAGGCTATGTTGCAAGGCCAAATCTGAGATGTCAATATTTGTTCCCCAGACTTCATTCCTGTGTACTCTCTTCGAAGACGATCTTTGTGCACACCCGTTGGATTGGATCGTACCACTTTCCCTCGTTGACTTTTTTGCTGTCGGGATTTCTTGATGTATTTTTTGTGTTTCTTTTTCTTCTGTTGTTGTTCCTCATGACAGTTAGCCCGTCTACCGATCTTTTTCGGCCTTTCGACCTACTAGACGGCGTGTCGTCTAGTGCTTCGAACCGCCTTCCTTTATCAAAAAAAAATCACTCTTTTGCAAGAAACCACCCTTTTTTAAAAAAAATTAGCATAAATGACCCTAAATATTCATTTTTTTCACAAAACCACCCCTAGCTATAAATATTTTTGGTATAAAACCAACCTCAATTTCAAAGGATTGCAAAAATTTTTTGGTGGAAGGAGAGTCGGTGGTTTCCGGCGCATCTAGACGCACTTTTATTAAGCCCCATATGTGATACGGGGATAAGCCGTAAGGATTACCGATCTTTCAACACCACAAACGTAGGTAATCTAGAAGGCGAAATAGACGTGGAGATGATGAGATAGATGTGTGGATTAATGGTTGGGTTGGATCGTGCTGGATAGTGAAAGAGCCTTCCTCTCACAGTAGCGACTCTTCCTTTAATCTCGGTCGGTAGAACGAGGTCCGGAACACAAAGAAGTCGCCTAGAGTTCGAAAGAGCCTTCCTCTCGCAGTAGCGACTCTTTCTAGCTGCTAGACCAAACTGGACGCGCCTCTCACCCGTCCAGGGTTTTGAAAAGGCCTCTCACCTAATCAAGACTCGAAAACCCTCGAGAAGGAATACTGAAAAGTATCAATGTTTATATTAATCTGAAGTCCTTGAAAATGACGTCCAGCTTGGCCTTTTATAGGCAAGGTGGGACGTCTACATGGGTTGCGGGCTTGATCCAAGATCAAGCCCGAAATGAATAAAGAAATGAAATAAAATGCGAAGCGATAAGATCGAATCTTTACGAGATAAGATCTTCTAACTAAAAGATAATATCAAATCTTTAGGAGATATGATCTTCTACAAAGATAAGATAAGATAAAAGCTTAAAAGATATGATCATATCTAGATCTTATCTAAACTAATAAAAATAAATAAAAACAAACCCCATATTAAAATTGTCAAATATGGGCTGAAAAATAATAGCTAATTGGGCTGAAAATACTAGATCTAATTAAGACCTTATTTAACAATAAAATTGGCCAAACTAAACTATTAGAACGTCCAATCCTCTTTATCCACGCAAACCATGATGATCCCTTCGAGCTCTCCTCCTAGCCCATGCATACGTGCCTTGTATACACGTGTACGGCTGCGCTCTCCCAAGTGACTATCGGCGTTCTCCGTACATATCGCCAGCTTCTATGCATTCTTAGCTTCAATGGTTTCTCCCATGCATATGACCTCCCTTTTCTGGTCCTTAGGTGATGCTCACTCCATGCTTCCTAGTTTCCACGATGATGATCTCGACTCGGGCTAGGTCTGGAGATGCTCCCGCATCAACCTCCCTTTCTTGAAAAGGATTCGTCCACGAATCCTTGATGTCAGTCCAAGATGGTATCCGATCCGTAAGAGATGAAATATGGGCTGCAATACTTGATTTGCTTGCTCCTCTTCCTTGCTCGTCATCTCTTCTTCCATGATCTTGGGTCTTGTCTCTTCGGCTTGCACGTCCTTAATTTGCTTATTTTCTTCTTGTGTTGAGGACGGTGAAGATGGAATATCCGTAGGTGTTGTAGGAGGTGAAATAAGGGCTGAAGTGCTTGCCCCCCTCTCTTTATTCCGTGCTTCCTTTTCCTTCACCTGACGCCGTTTTTGCTCTTCCACCTTTGCAAGATCAGCTAGAGGAGTCATGGGTATAAGAACAAAGCACTTTCCTTTAAATATAAGAGCAAATCTGTTTGTGATCTCTGTATGCTCCACGTTTCTCTCATGAATCCATGGAGAACCAAATAAGATATGACATTGAGGCATATGAACAACATTACATAAGATTGTATCCTTGTAAGCTCCAATCTCGAAGTGGACCTCAACTTGCTTGTCTACTTTGACTAAACCCCGATCATTTAGGCCATATAACCTATATGGGTTGGGATGGCGTAAGGTAGAAAGCTGCAGCTTCTCAACCATCTCATTGCTAACAAGATTGTGAGGACTTTCCTTGTCCATAATTGTCTTAACAGTCCTGCCTTTAACTAGACCTCTAGTTTGAAACAAGATGCTAATATGCTTCATAAATTCAATCTTCAAAGCATTTCGATAATCATGGTCTGGATTCAAAGAAGAAGGTTTAGTATTACTCCGTTGACGTTCTTGCTCTGCATTCTCTTTTTCGTCTTGTGCTAGTATCCATCTTTCCATTTTTGTGAGCACCCGATCCGCTTTAATGTGCATATCCATTATGCTCACACGTCCCTCTTTAAGCTCAATGGGTTTAAGAACCCTATAGTTTACTCCTTTTCCTGTAATGGACATTACTCAAGGCAAACTAGACTCGTCTGCAATTTCTCAATTAAAGCAATTACCTTGAATAAAATTAAATGTAGCCTGAGGATAGAAGGAACGTAAGGCTCAAAGGAACAAAGAGAATGCTCAGTTTTCCTTAAGGGAAAATAAAAGTATATAGGGTTCAAAGGAACGAAGGTATTAAACAAGATAAGGGAAATTGAGTTGTGCCTGCAGAGGAACCCAAATAGAAAATGGAAAATAAAAAGAATATTCACATGGATATAAACAATATGAACAAAGAGAGGCTCTCTTCTTGAAAGGGAAAGGGTATTTCAAGAAAGCCGAAACCCTAAAAAAGTCCGTACGGGGCAAGACGGCTGCTCCCGGGGTTGGTGGTGTTGTGGTGGTCCAGTAGTGGCAGATCGGCGCCGGAAAACGACGGATCTCGGCTGTTTGGGGCTCTGGCCGGACTAAACACTCAGCCGGGACCAAGATTTTCAAATTCTGCTGGCGGCTGTTAGGGCGGCAGCTTCACCACGTTTCAAATTCCGGCCGATTTTCAAATTCTGCTGGCGGCTGTTAGGGCGGCAGCTTCACCACGTTTCAAATTCCGGCCGGTGTGGGCGGCGGAATGGTTTGGGGCCGGTGGCGTTGGAACCGTATGGAATTCACGGTCAGTTTGGTGGTGGTCCGGCACCGTGGGTACTGGTGGTCCGGTGTGTAGGGCGGAGGGAGTAGGAAAAGGTACAGGCTGTACGTTTGGTGGTTGCACGAGGGTTTCCCGGAGTTGTGGGTGGTGGTTGGAGGTGATTCCGGTGGGGTTGGCTCCGGGAGAGGGAGGTGCACAAGCGCCGTCCGGTCTGGTGGCGTGGGTGGTCCGGTGGAGGCGTGGGTGGCTCCGGCAATGAAAACAGTTTTCCCGGTGAGGTGAGGAAAAATCTGTTTTTTTTTTGATAGGGCAGCGGCTGTTGCGGGTAGGTGGTGGCTGGGTGGTGGTGGGCGGCCGGAGATCGGATCGGAAGTGGTGGTGTGGTTGTTGTGGTGGTGTTGGGCGGGGATAGGGCGGCGCTGGCGTGAGGCCGGCGGCGCAGTGGTTGATCTCGGTCAAAATTGGCCGAGATCGGCTGAATTTTTTTTTTTTGTGTGCAGCGGCTGCTGCGGTAGATGGCGGAGGAACAACAAGGGTTACCCATGGCTAAAAAGCACGTTCTAGGTGTCCCCTACTAATTAGCCCTGATAGGTTTGCACCGGTTGATCCGTTACAGTTTACAAGAAAAGAGAGTAATTGGATTTTAGGCAGAAAATTCTTTTTTTGGGAAAAAAATTCAGGCCACAATTCAATCTTTTTCAAGTAATTGACAATTTAGATTGTGAAAAAGCAGTTGTTAACGAGAATAGAATGACTAACCGTTACTCCTTCTGCCCCAATCGTTTTTTTGTTGAAACCTTCTTCACGAATCTTGAAAGCTTCGATTTTTGTTTTTGACAACGGCTGGTGTTGATTAACCTTTGTTCTGATGCCAATTTGATAAAGGGATAAGCCGTAAGGATTCCCGATCTTTCAACACCACAAACGTAGGCTATCTAGAAGGCGAAGACGTGGAGATGATGAGATAGATGTGTGGATTGATGGATGAAGGATCTGATGGTTGGGGTTGGATCGTGCTAGATAGTGAAAGAGCCTTCCTCTCGCAGTAGCGACTCTTCCTTTAATCTCAGTGGCTGGTGGAACGAGGTCCGGAACACAAAGAAGTCGCCTAGAGTTCGAAAGAGCCTTTCTCTCGCAGTAGCGACTCTTCCTAGCTGCTAGACCAAACTGAACGCGCCTCTCACCCGTCCAGGGTTTTGAAAAGGCCTCTCACCTAATCAAGACTCGAAAACGCTCGAGAAGGAATACCGAAAAGTATCAATGTTTATATTAATCTGAAGTCCTTGAAAATGACGTCCAGCTTGGCCTTTTATAGGCAAGGTGGGACGTCTACATGGACTGCGGGCTTGATCCAAGATCGAGCCCGAAATGAATAAAGAAATGAAATAAAATGTGAAGCGATAAGATCGAATCTTTACGAGATAAGATCTTCTAACTAAAAGATAAGATCAAATCTTTAGGAGATATGATCTTCTACAAAGATAAGATAAGATAAAATCTTAAAAGATATGATCATATCTAGATCTTATCTAAAATAATAAAAATAAATAAAAACAAACCCAATATTAAAATTGTCAAATATGGGCTGAAAAATAATAGCTAATTGGGCTGAAAATACTAGATCTAATTAAGACCTTATTTAACAATAAAATTGGCCCAACTAAACTATTAGAACGTCCAATCCTCTTGATCCACGCAGCCCATGATGATCCCTTCGAGCTCTCCTCCTAGCCCATGCATACGTGCCCTTGTATACACGTGTACGGCTGCGTCTCTCCCAAGTGACTATCGGCCTTCTCCCTACATATCTTGACCAGCTTCTCCTTCGTTCTTCATATGCATTCTTAGCTTTAATGGTTCTCTCCCATGCATATGATCTCCCTTTTTTGGTCCTTAGGATGATGCTCACTCCATGCTTCCTAGCTTCCATGATGATGATCTCGACTCGGGCTAGGTCTGGAGATGCTCCCGCATCAATATGGAAGTCAAAAGCCAATCCAGCTAGGAAATTTGCAGCCTTATTCGCCTCGCGGTATGCATGTCAGATCTTGATGTAGCAGTTCCTTTTGATAAAGTGGTCGCACATAAGTACCCCACTAGAGAGTGGATGGTGTCGAGGAATTGACTTATCTAGGAGAGTGATTGCAAGTAGTGAATCCATTTCAAGAATTACACTACTAAAACTACTCTCCCAAGCCCTTCCGTACTCCAAAGTATAGCTCTCCACGAATCGTCTTCTATCACCATTGAAGGAAGCGCTACTAAAAACGTAATAGTTTATCCATTTTCAAGTCCAGGCCAATCGCAAAATACTCGCTCCACATATGCATATCATTTAAACGAAATTTGGAAATGATATTACCTCGGATCCAGTGGTGAAAGGTTGATTGAAAAAAATCACGACTCATATCCTCAACATGGAAGTTATGCCACGTAGCCTTGGTGTGAGGGCAATCTCTCATCACGAGGATGATATCTTCATCCTCGGACGGGCAGAGTTCTCATTTAGTAAAGGTTTGCAACTAACCACCGTATATTTAAGTTGAATATAAATCAAATACTGTCACATTCTCATATAGAAACAATTATAAAATGAAAATCATGAAACTGTAGATCCCATTGAATAAAATTATTTTTAGATGTCAAATGCGGGTGTTAGCTTAAATCTCTGCAGATTTGATCCTATGTAACTGTAGAATGAACATCATAAATTCTGATTAATATATGTTAAGAAATTGAACAAGGTTCCTCTGTCATGTATATCACTAATGAACAACCAAAGATATAACGTTTGGAGTAAATACAAGCAGATGGATACTAAATGATAGTGTCGATTGTCAGGCTTTTCGAGTGTTTGAAAAATATGCATTAATAAATGATGTTCCTCAAAGTAGCATACTTGCTGAATGTGACATATACTCCGCAAAGAATGAACGTCCTGGCTACAAGCATCCACCCACTGAGTATGAATCTGTAGAGAGATTCAGTTTAGAGATGTTAACACGGCAGATACAATGGGAAACCAACTAAATTTAGTTTAGATTCTACCAACAAAAAAAATAGTTTAGAACAAAATAATTAGCGTTATGTTTAGGGAATCAAAGAAATAAAGATGCTAAAAAACTTACTAGTGGATTGCGTGTTTATGCCACTTTAATGATAAGTTTGCAAACAAAAAAAATTACGAGAAGGTTAAAAAAATGGAAGTAGTTGAAGGGATGAAATACACATAGGATCAGGAATGCTGAGTAATACATACCAAGACCAAGGAGAGCCAAAATAAGCATTACTACTATCAAAGCAATTAAAGTTGATCTCCTGAAAACACACGGTTCAATGCCATGTTCAGCACTTCCAATATTCAAGCAAATCAGTTTACTACAGATAGGAATTAATATATTTTTCAGCAATTGGAATAATTAACCTCAAAAATTAAGTTAAAGAAACGTGACTTACAACCCAATAATGTTTATTGGTAATGTTCCAACCACCCTTATATTTGTTGAACCCATCAAGAATGTCTGGCCTTTTTGTCTGATTTCCAGCCAGCATGAGAGTTTTCTTCGGTTCATAAACTCCAGGCCCTGAAGCTTGTGCTTGATCTACGAGTCCACTCTTAAACATCTCAAAATTCTCGGACCTTGACCCTTTACAAATGCAATCATACACGGACATAAAAGCTTTTGAATCAATTGTCACAAATACCAATAGCTTAAAAAAAATGATATCAAATTCAATCTCAAGAACAACAAAGCTTCAATAGCTATGTTACCCTATGTCATTTTTACTTACCTCTAGGATTTATGCAAGACTTCAACTCTAGCCTTCAGCTTCAAAGACTCCTGGTAGCTACTATGAATTTGCATAATTCGTATTCATTCGTATTCAAGCAATTGCATGACAGGCGAGACTTAGTTACAAAATATATGCTATAAACATGATTATGTATAAATTCAAATCACGACAGGGAGTACCTGGTTGTCACTGAAAGGTCTGGTGGGTTCCATGGCACCATAGCTATGCTTCTGATACTTTTCAATTGTCTTAATCATATTGCAGGTTTCATAATTAACAACATCATGAAATTTCTTTTAGTGTAAACCCTAAATCTCTTAATAGATATTCCCTTTGTGAAATTCAATACTCAGAGAAGAGAAAGACGTATATAAAACCAGTCACAAATTGTAAACAACACAATTGGTTCCTGGATGTAAAAGCATAGGGAGCAAGACTACAACTCGTAGAAAAAGCATAAATGTATGAACAACCTCCCAATCTCAGCAAAATTCAACACCATAGAAAGCATTACCTCCTGCGCCTTTACCAAATTCCCATTCCCGATCAACGAGGTAGCCGCAACAATGTAAAGCCTCATGAAATGCCTAAACTTGGGGTACCCAATTGCCCAATTGAAGAACCCAAGAGCTACCATGGAACCCGCATCCATAGAAAGTGAAGCAACTACTGTGATAGTCTGTTCATGGGTGATGGAATCTGAGTGAAGACCTTCAAGATTGAGCTTTGATGGAGAAATTCTAATTCGTGTTTGTTGGTAATAGGATTGCAGGACTACAGAACACATTCTAAATCAGAGATAAAAACTTACATCTAATAGAAAGCTACGATCGCGAAATTTACAATTTACAGGAAAAATTAGCAAATTGATGAGGTAAACCTACTTAATAAGAGAGTCCCTCCTCAAAGGCTACTATAAATCATGAAGTACCAAAACCTGAAAATAAACACTAAATTCACACAAATCATCATACACCGGAGATATCGCCAAGAGCCACACAAATTAAACCGAGTCATGAACATCAAAATCGCTCAGCAGAAAGCATCGGATCTAAGCCATATAAAAGTTGAACAGAAAACCAAGAATCACAAACCCTAGAAATCGAACAACAGAAAATCCTATAAAATACCTTGTTGATGAGGAAGAATAGAGATGAAGAGATAACGGGTCCTCGTAGAAGAGCGACGCAGAAGGGTGAAAAGCGACGAAATCGTCAGAAATCGAGGACTGAGAAAGAATCGCCCAAATTGTCATGAGAGAAGAAGAGAGAGGTGAGAGCGAAAAAATAAATAAATAAATACTATTTATACGTACATAGTTAATACCCTCAACTTAATTTTACCTACATACCTAGTCTCTCTAATAAAAAATCAAACTACTACCTCAATTATCTCTTTATGATGTTAATATTAATAATATAAGTTTACTTTTTGATGCTTCAATTGTAAATTTATTTGATGTAAATTTTAGTAGTATAGGGTGGTTGATCGTAAATATTAAAAAATTAAGGGTGATTTTCTGTAAAAAAGTTAAAAGTTTACTTTTAATTATTTTAATCATTAGTTAAATACTAAGCACTAACTATATTTATTAGATATTAGTACATTTATTAAATTAACAAAAGAACGCATAGGAGACACCTATTTAATAAATATTAATTAAAAAAATATATTTAATCAACGAAGTGTCTAACTTTAATAAACTATCAGTAATATTAATCTTATATAAATTTATATTTAATACATACACAATACAAATTATTATATTGATAGATTTGCAATAAATATAATAGCCGATTTGACTTTTAAAGATCATGTTATCGTGACTAAAATCAATATCGTTCAATATGATAATATATAATATAATGTCCTGCATGTATCTTTATTAATAATAGGGTTTTCGATTTTAATAAGATTTTTAGGTATTTATCTTTATTATGTTTCCTATTAAGGGTTTCTAATTATAGTAGGATTAGAATAAAATTCTATCTTTATAGATTTCAGTTAGGTACCCTATATATACCCATATTAGCTATTGTAATTAGCATCGAAAATCTAGTACAAACTCCCGAGTTGATAGGTAGTGTCCCTAGTCCCAAATTTGTGTCTTGTTTTTGTTAGGCCCCTACTAATAAGTTTCAACCTACAGATCACGTTTGTTTCTTGAGTTGTAAAGAGCTAGATCAAAGCAAGAAGACAGAGAGAATGGATTCTTGTTCAGAGGTGGGTATAGTAGTTAAGAAATATCCATGGCGATGGACTTGCTATGTGGTGATATGTTGGGTTCTTGCTGCTTGTGGCGGTCTCATGTTCGGTTACGATATCGGTATTTCTGGTACGTACCTTGTTTAATTAATCTTGATTACTGGATATTTTTCTGTCTCAGTTTGTAGCCTTCTGTCTACTTTGGTCATCGATCAGACCATTCTTAATGTATTCTTTAATCTTGATTAATCTTGATTAATGTATTCTTTGCTCTCTCAATTTGTAGTCTTCTGTCTACTTTGCTCATCGATCAGACCATTATTAATGTATTCGTTAATCTTGATTACTGTATTCTTTTCACTCTCAATTTGTAGTCTTGTTTAAATTCATAATCTTTAATTTGCATTTCTTTAGGTTATATTTTAATAGCAAAGGTGTAACAAATACAATAACATTACAATCTTAAACCCTAATTTATTAAACTCTAATTTACTATCTTGTGTGTGACAGGAGGCGTGACGGGAATGGATGACTTCTTGATAAAGTTCTTCCCAAGTGTATACAGAAAGAAGCTACAAGCCCATGAGAACAACTACTGCAAGTTCGACAACCAGATGCTTCAGCTCTTTACGTCATCATTGTACTTGTCGGCGCTGTTCTCGAGCTTCGTGGCGTCCAAGTTCTGCTCCACATTCGGCCGCAAATCCACCATTATCGCCGCCTCGCTCTTCTTCCTCTTCGGAACTCTCCTTAGCGCCTTCTCTTTAACTCTACCGATGGTCATCATTGGCCGTGTCATCATGGGCGTTGGTGTCGGATTTGGCAACGAGGTAATTAATTAATTCCCTAATCAGTAATTAGTTATTATATAAAATATACCTGTAACTAATAAAAGTATATATTTAACATGATATATTGCAGTCAGTGCCGTTGTTCTTGTCGGAAATAGCACCAATCGAATACAGAGGAGCGGTGAACATTCTATTTCAACTGCTTGTAACCATCGGAATCCTCATCGCCAACATAGTCAACTATTTCACAACCTCAATCCACCCCAACGGTTGGCGGTGGTCTCTAGGCGGCGCCTTCATCCCGTCTCTCCTCCTCTTAGCCGGTGGACTTCTCATAACCGACACTCCCACTAGCCTCCTCGAGCGGGGCTTCCCCTCCGAAGCCAAGCGTGCCCTGCAACGCATCCGGGGAGTCGACAACGTGGATGCTGAGCTGGCACAGATCCAGCAGGGCTCCTCGGGAAGCAGCGGATCTGGAGCAGAGACAAATCAGCCGTTTAAAGAGCTGGTGAAGACCAAGAAGAGTGTGCCGCCGCTTGTGATCGGGGTTCTGATTCAGGTGTTCCAGCAGATGACGGGGATTAATGCGGTTATGTTTTACGCGCCCATTTTGTTCCAGACAGTTGGGTTCAAGAATCATGGATCGTTGATGTCAGCTGTCATTATTGATTTGGTGAATGTGTTCAGTACGTTGGTTTCTTTGTTCAGCGTTGATAGGGTTGGTCGTAGGGTTCTTCTTCTTCAAGCCTGCGTCCAAATGTTCGTCAGCCAGGTACGTACTTCCTTGATTAATTCTTCCTTATTTCTATAGATATACATAAATATATTTTATATAGGTTTACGTACTAGATTCTAAATTGAATTTGTGCTTGTGTAGATGATTATCGGAATCCTACTCATCCTACAACTGCACGACACAAACACCCTGTCAAAGGGGCCGGCTGCAGTGGTGGTCCTCCTAACATGCACCTTCGTCATGTCATTCGCGTGGTCGTGGGGCCCGCTGGGGTGGCTCATCCCCAGCGAGACCTTCCCGGTCGAGACTCGGACAGCTGGGTACGCATGCGCAGTCAGCACAAACATGCTCTTCACCTTCCTCCTCGCCCAGACTTTCCTCTCGATGCTCTGCCGCATGAGGGCCTTCGTCTTCGTCTTCTTCTCTGCTTGGATCCTTGTCATGGGAGTCTTCGTCGTCTACCTCTTGCCTGAGACCAAGGGTGTTCCCATCGATATGGTTGTTGAACGAGTTTGGAGGCCTCATCCTGTTTGGAGGAAATTTGTTGATGGACCTTCCGTGTCATAGACTTCTCTACCTACCTTTCAGTGAAATTGAGGTTGCTATTATTTTTATGTTTTAATTGTAACTAGTTTACGTATTACCCCTTTCTTTTCTTGTATGGGTATTTGTCAAACGAAATTATATTTCAATAAATATTATATTTTTTTATATATTCATCAAATAATATATATATAATGTATTGTGTATGTATATATATTATGAAAAAACGTTATATAATACACCTATTTAAATATAGAGGAAAATGAGCTTGTAAAGCATATTGTGTATTACTAATATAAAATAAGCCTTCTTATATAAATCGACACTACCACCCCTACTCTTCTCAATCCAATTAGCCGCTCTAAAGTTTCTTCCTTTCCATCCATTAGCAGGAACACGAAGCTGGTATTTTGCATTCTTCGACTGTTTGCATTCAATTCATCGAAATTACTCTCAAATTTGATTGAACTTAAATTTCAATTTTGCTTTCTTCGGCTGTTTGTTTCGATTGATCTTGATATTGTTGACATTTCTCCGTCTAGGATGGCCGCCGGGAAACAACGAGCCACTACCGAGCCGGAACTCACGCCGCCCTGGACCGAAGCCTGCAACCAGTAGCAAACACTGCCGGAGGAGGGAACTCGGCGAAGTCTGCTATGGTTGCCCAGTTTGAGTATTGTCGTCAGAAACCCTAGAGTAAAACCACCAGTTGTCTCGTAAAGCCGTCGTCGAGCTACCACCGCCGCTGTTGGAAGGCCGCCTCCAACCACCGAGAAGAATTCCGCCGGAGAAGAGCAAGATCTGCCGCCGCCATGTGACTCCGAAACATAGCTAGGGTTTTTTCAACTTTTGGGTAACGAGTGGAGATATTTGTTCAAGTTGATCTATCAATCAGCTCCATTCATGGCTTCCTTCTCTTCTAGAGGTCCCAATGTTGTTACAACTGAGATTCTCAAGGTATAATAACTTAGTTGATTCAATCATCTTAAGATTATAGTACAAGTATGTATGTATATATACTCTCATGAAATTTATATATGAACATTCAGCCGGATATCACAGCTCCATGAGTATGTATCATATTTGCTTACAATGGAGTAGTTAGTCTAAGAAAACAATTGAGTGTTGTTGTTAGGAGTGCTCATTGGAACTATGCTATCTTTTGGTTAGTTTCAACAATATAACAAGAGTATAATTCCTTCTTTTTTACTACTCCTTCTTGCCAAAGTTCTTTGTGGGGCTCTGTTGATTAATGAAGCTTTCCATTGCTTCAACTCATTTTGTATCTACTATTGATGTTTGTTTATTTTTGGGTGGGGTACTAAAGATCCATGAAAATTTTGCTTACTGATTTGACATGGGAACTTGATTGGACTGTTCATTTTCCAGTCCGGTCCGGGTTTTGGACCGGACCGGACCTGGACCGGATCGGAGCGGACCTGGACCGGATCGGACCAGACCGGAACAAACAGGTCCGGTCCTCGGTCCAAGAATTCCGGTCCAAAATCGGTCCGGTCCGGTCCGGACCGATATTTTTTTTAAAAAATAAATTTTAAAAAAAAATTAAATTAATTAAAATTTTAGTGAAATAAAATATTAAAATTAACTAATTAACTCTCGGTCCGGTCCCGTCTGCAATAAGCTTGGTGCCAAAAAAATATATAAAAAAAATTAGAAATTAAAAATTAAAAAAAAAATAATTTTTTTTAAAAAAAATAATAAGTTCCGGTCCATCCGGTCCTGACCGATCCTCCCTTTTTCGATCCGGACCGGTGAACAGCCCTAGAACTTGAGCAAGCTTTCTTGCCATACGCTGATATGGAAAGGAAGCACAATCTGTTTTCTTTAGCTCTATTGCAGGAGCTTCTGAACAAGCTTTCTTGTCATATGTTGAAAAGGTACTCGAGCTGATGAAAAACTATAATTTGTATGATTCTGGGTATTCGCTTTTTGATTTCTACTATTTAAATTGTGTAATTTTGCATTTGTGGTGGTCATGGATTTGTGGGTTTCAATCAATTTCTCTTTATGTGCTTGATTTGTTGGTCTTTTGAGGGATGAGAAGTTGATTGTGCCTTTTCTTTTATTTTTTCCCCTTCTGGGAAATTTGCTTGATTTGTTCGTTTGATGTTTCTTTGCTAAATAAGTCAAATCATGTTAGGAAGCGATGATCCTAGATTGGATGATAGAGAAAGTGACAGTGGTGAAGTAGAGATTGTTGATTATGAAGTAGGTAGTGCTACAAATGTCAAAGGATTAATATTGTTAAATGAGATTGTTGATATCACAAGGGAAACAAAACATGAAAAGAATGATTATGTGGGAGTTGATTTAAGTGATATTGTAGCAAAGGAAACTACAATTGGAGTTAGGAATGATGAAGATAGTATTCCTAGAAATGTTGATTTACAAGATAAAGTGTCAAAACATCAGGAACTATTAATGTTGCAAGTGTAACTACAAGTCAAGTGGCGGAAAGTGTCAAAAACAAGGAGACTCTTAAGCAAACAGATAACCAAGCAAGCTTTATAGTTGTCAGTACTAGAGTTTAACTTGCGTTTGGTGTATCTATTATTCAACTTATGTAATAACAAGTTTTTATATGAGTATAGTTTGACTTGAAGAAGGACCGAAAAGGAAGACAAATGTACTAGAGTTGTTGTAGTTGTTACAACTAGTGAATGTGAGGACCACAATGTTCTTATATTTATTTGTGTAAATGTATCTACTATTCAACTTGTGCATCAACAAGTCATTATATCAAATGTATATACTATTCAGCTTGTGTAAATCGATAGAGTTTTTTGTGTAAATCAACAAGGTTTGTGTGAATGAACAGGTCTTGGTAAAAAATCGAGACGGCTTGTGTAAATCGAAAGAGAGCTTGGGTAATTAAATTTTATTGTAAAATCAAACGTTATGTTTGTGTAACAATAGTTTGTAATTAGACATTAAGTATAACTTTAAAAAATTTTGAACGTCATGTTTGTGTAACAATAGTTTGTAATTAGACATTAAGTATAACTTTAAAAAATTTTGAACGTCATGTTTGTGTAACAATAGTTTGTATTTTCGATGGACCTTGTGTACCTCGTACCTTGTGTACCTCGATTTGGGCCTGGGCTTGTGTAACTCGAGTTTCCAATTGGAGGGAGGGCCTAGGATTGTGTATTGGGCCTGAACCTAGGCTTGTGTATTGGATCCGGGCCTATACTTGTGTATTGGGTCCGGTCCTAGGCTTGTGTAATGGGCCCAGTCCTAGGCTTGTGTATTGCGTCGGTGCATATGCTTGTGTATTGAGCCTTGTCCTAGGCTTGTGTATTGGACTCGGGCATAGGCTTGTGTATTGGGCCCTGTCCTATGTGTGTATTGGGTCCAGGCGTAGACTTGTGTATTAGGCTTTGTTCTATGCTTGTGTATTGGCTCCAAGAGTAGGCTTGTGTATTAGGCTTTGTCATATACTTGTGTATTGCGTCCGGACGTAGGCTTGTGTAACTGGACCTGGCGCGGGCTTGTGTATTGGACCCTGACGCGGGCTTGTGTATTGAACCTGGCGCGGGCTTGTGTATTGGGCCCTATCTTATGCTTGTGTATTAACCTTCGGTTTAAGTATAACATTACAAAAAATAATAATGGAATATACAAGTTCAACTAGTCAAATTGGTATAAGAGTGGGAGGGAGGGTCTCTCATCAAGAGTTCGAAAGCACCAACTACAAAATTTATTAATATTTTGTATTAGGCTTTGCCCGAAGCTTGTGTATCGCCCTGTCTGAAGCTTGTGTATCGGGCCCTGTCCGAATCTTGTGTATCGGGCCCTATCCGAAGCTTGTGTATCGGGCCCTGTCCGAAGCTTGTGTATCGGGCCCTGTCCGAAGCTTGTGTATCGGGCCTTGTCCGAAGCTTGTGTATCGGGCCATGTCCGAAGCTTGTGTATCGGGCCATGTCCGAAGCTTGTGTATCGGGCCTTGTCCGAAGCTTGTGTATCCGGCCCTGTCCGAAGCTTGTGTATCGGGCCCTGTCCGAAGCTTGTGTATTGGACGTAACCTTTATTAAAACAATTGGGCTTTTATTAAAACAATTGAGCCTTCATTAAACTAATTGACTTGAGCATTTATTAAAACATTTGGGCCTTCATTAAAACAATTGGGTTTGGGCTTTCATTAAACCAATTGAGCTTGTCTTTTATTAAAATATTTGGGCCTTCATTAAAACAATTGGGTTTGGGCTTTCATTAAACCTATTGGGCTTGACTTAAGTAATTTCATATTCCTAATTTGCCCTTTCATTTAATCTTTAAAGATAAGTAAATGGGGCCTAATTTGTATATTGATATAAAAAGGAGCCTACTTAGTGCTCATTTATACAAAAAGGGCCTACTTCCCAATTTAACCCTTAAATATATTGTTGAAAAGTATAAGCCAAGCCCTTTTTGTGTAAATGAGCACTAAGTATGCTCCTTTTTATATCAATAGACAAATTAGGCCCCATTTACTTACCTTTAAAGATTAAATGAAAGGGGAAATTAGGAATATGAAATTACTTAAGCCAAGCCCAATTGGTTTAATGAAAGTCCAAACCAAATTGTTTTAATGAAGGCCCAAATGTTTTAATAAAAGACAAGCCCAATTGGTTTAATGAAAGCTCAAACCCAATTGTTTTAATGAAGGCCCAAATGTTTTAATAAAAGGTCAAGTCAATTTGTTTAATGAAGGCCCAAGTGTTTTAATAAAAGCCCAATTGCTTTAATAAAGGTTACGTCCAATACACAAGCTTCGGACAGGGCCCGATACACAAGCTTCGGACAGGGCCCGATACACAAGCCTACACTCAGCTCCAATACACAAGCCTACGCTCGGGTCCAATACACAAGCCTATACTCGGGCCCAATACAAAAGCCTACGCCCGGGTCCTATACAAAATACTAATAAATCTTATTGGGTTTTGAACTGTGGATGAGAAAACCACCCTTATAGCAATTGGACTAGTTTAACTTGTGTATTCCATTATTGTTTTTTCTAATATTATACTTAAAACCGAATTTTAGTACACAATATTGATACACAATTTCAAATACACATTTCCGTCGTTTACACAATGTCATGTTACACAAGTCTAAGCTTCAAATACACAATTCCGTCGTTTACAAAAGCCCGTCGTTTACAGAAGGTCAAATTACACAAGTCTAAGCTCAATTGATTTACACAAGCTCATTCGAGTTACACAGTTTCAAGCACAATCGAGATACACAAGTTCAAGCGCAATTGAGATTTACATTCCCCTCTATAGTAGCAGTGTTTGAACGATCAAGCAATATATCACCTAAAGGTTGTGGAAACAAGCACAAAAACCATCACTTTAATCAAGATCAGAAGGCATGACAAGAAAGTTTAAGACAGTAAAAAAGTATTTACCCTCTTGGCGCCTAATGATATACTCGGAAGATTGTAGCAACTTTGTAGTGAATTCCTCAAAAAACTAGTACGTACAAAACAAAGAACAAGTCACAGTTGAGTTGGAGACATATAAAAAACCATAACAAAAATTTCGGACAGAACTTACCCATTCGTAGTTCTTAGAAATAAAATTAGCCATAGTTGACTTATGTCGCGTAAGTAACTCCTACATCAGAAGCAAGTTAAAGATGAATGATATAATGAAAGCAAGTTAAAGATGATACCTTGAAAATTGCTGAAGCATCTGATGAAATATCAAAATTTTTAACCTGGATATAGCCAAAGAACTTCCTCAAATGACTTTCGAGTACACAAGCTTATGAAGAAGAAAATTATAAAGACCATCGCCACTTGAGTCGATACTTTTCCGTCCCGCCTTAGACCTAGTAGGTAGGCGATGCAGGCCCCTATGTGGACTAGTGGACCTTATTTCCCTAAATCTAGTCCCGCAGATACCGCTCCTTGGACATTCATGCATTATCATTTGTTGTCTAACCTTTTAATACACAAGCTTGGGTATTAACAAGTTGAATAGTAGATACATTTACACAAAATAAAAACTTGAGACTTTTGTATTAACAAATGATAATGCATGAATGTGTTGTAAAACAAACTAATTACATAAATTGAATATGCCAAAAATTCTCCTCGTCTTAGTGCAAAACATCCAACTCATGCAAATATAGATATAAATCTAATAATAATGCATGAATGTGTTGTAGAGTAACATCAAAGGTTTTGCGACCTTAGAAGTAGTAAATGATTGAGATTTTCCCAGTTTTGCATGTTGTAGTTTATATCTAAAATTTGGACTTCACTTGTGAGTTTTCTGCTCTTTAGTGTCTACTGCACAACATCATAGCGATCTAGCAACACTCTTGAACTCTTGCAAGCAAGACTGTAGTACCTTTTGCCTCTTTTGGAGGGACTATCGTTCGCTTTGAACGATGTCGATTGCTCCAGGTGCTACAAACATCTCCATAAATTTGTTATCATTCACAGCAAACAAATCAAATGATAGTGCCACCATTAGTCTCTCCTAGTTGCAAAGTAAATCAAAAGCATCAAAGTGTAATGGATGTTATATTATTATACTATAGCTTATACTGTTGAACCTTTAACTTACCAGGGAATAAAGAATCCATAATTCAAGGTTGATGTGACATTACGCTCAACAAGTGCTTCAAAAATGTTGGCAAAGTGGTGAACAACTGAAGAGCATATTTGTATAAGTTGCAACCATATTGCAATAAATAGTTATATTATTATCATTTTTGAAGCACTTGCAATAAATAGTTATATTATTATCATTTTACACATACCGGCGAGAACTTGACTTAGACACCGCAACCGTCACACTCAATTACTCCACAGGAGACATCACTTTCACCCGAAACCACTTCGTATCGAACCCCGACCAACTCATAGTCACAAAGATCTCCACCATCAGAATGTGTTGTGCTGATCGAATTGCACACCAAAGAGAGACAAAGGTTACTAAACCATTTCCAAAGTGCTTGAAACAAAAAGATTTGCTTTCAAGAGGTCAGCAACAAATATCTTATTCTTAAAACTAGTCAATTCATATTGTAGTATAAAGTTTTAAATTCCACTACATTTTAAGATTTTGAAGCTCAACTAATATAAAGCAAATCTCTGACAACAAATTCAACAAAAAGAAGTGTACAGAACTCATGCATGTTATCAATTTAATTAAACTAGATTTTCCAAAGTTAAAGCAATAAATGAATTTCATTTGATATGGTGGTATATGTAACAAAGACACTTTGAATAGTAGATACATTGATGAACAAAGAAAAGGGCAATCCTCATCAATGTGAAACATATTCATTCTACTGTGTTTATATTACAAATGATGATTGAATATAGAGTTGTCACCACCTGGCATGGCATTCTGCTATGTAAATACCAACTAAACCGTGAATATTACCTTCTTTTGCTGCTTCATTATATCTTCTTCCAAATTATGGCTCAACAAGACCTACATATTTGCCATTAATATGCACAAGTCAGTTTTAACATTGGAGAATGAATGAAGCTTTCAAGAGTACATTACCTGGTGAAAGATAAGCGGTGTAACTTGTATCATTAGTGGTCAACATATATGGGGTTCAAGCAATTGGATAACGTCATTCATGCTTTCTAAACCAAGTGGGTTCATTTGAGGCTTTTCCTGATGTTATACCTGATCTCCCGTCTTCCATAGATACCAATGAAATTTTCCTGAATCAGATGGAAGAGTTGTCTCAACCGTCTCTTGCTTTGGTGCATATCTTCAATGATCTTATCCGTCTCAAAAGTAGCTCGTGAACTCGCTGCAAAAAAAAGATCAAATCAATTGCATACAAATTTCCATTTTCAAAAAATACTAAATAAGCATCAACATTCATCAATCCGGATAAGCATCAACAACCATAATCAGAAGCTGTAAATATACAGTAAATATTTAAACAGATGAAGATCAAAATTGTTATCCCTCCCCAAGTGAGAAGCCCGACCTCCATGGAAAAAATACAAGGGGAAAACCCTTTTTACGCTTGCCTGGGACGGGCCGTCGGGAAGAGCTGGCGGATTGGGGCAAAACCTCCCTCTCTTCTTCGACATTCACATCAGAAATCGAGGGTTGATGAGAGGGAGAAAGAGTCATACTTTTATGATCTTCGGATTCTTGAGGGTCCAGCGGTGTTGGCTTCGTTCGGCGAGGGCAGTGGCGAGGTTGCAGGTTCCGGTGGCAGTGGCGGAAGAAAGAGCGAGGTAAGATGAAGTGGTGGAATCCGGTGAGCTTGAGGAGAGAGACGACGAGGCAAAGTGGTTTGTGGTCCTTCCGGTGGGCTCGGTGGTCGCCGGTGGTGTTACAGAAATGAAGAGAGAGTGGTGGCGTGGAGTTCTCCGTCGAGGCACGACATGAACAAAAGAGGAATGGGATAGACAGTGGGAGGAAGGATGATAGGGTTTACTACATTCAATTTACTATTATAGCCCTCTGAGAAATAAATTTTAGAATTAAAATTTTAGGATAAAAATGAAGGAGCCTATTTTGTATTAGTAATACAAAATAGATTTTATTACCTCATTCTTCTCATAATTACATAATATAGAAAAAATATAAACGCTATATATATATTTGCTTATGAATAAGTTTAATAAAAATTGAAGGTTGTCCATGAGAATATTAAAAACAAGCCCAACCCAAGTATTAGTTAACCAAATATGTGGAAGTTTTTGTAGGCCCAAGTCATCCATGCACATAAGAAGAAGTCATTCATTATGCTGAGATAGTTAAGATCAAATAATTTTTCCGACAATATACTATAGAGAAAGTTGAGTTAGATTTTGGAATTGTGTAATGGGTGAAAATATCCGGTCTCTAACCAAACACAGGATAACGGACCCGGATTAAACCTAGTCTCTTACCATGTTAATTTATTTATATTTACATTCGGCGGGTCTAAGACGTGGAGGAGATGCACGAAAAGTGAGTTTTGGAGGAGTAACTCTAGGCCTTATAGGCTCACGTAGTATCGTATTGTCGATGTGGGACACATATCTCAACACTTTCCCTCAAGTGCAACTCATGCACTAGTTGACACTTGACACAAAGCTTTAAAGCCGGCTAAGCCAAACAGGCGGATATCATATTTTCCCTAATCACAACCCAAACATAGGATAACAGACCCGGATCGGACATCTCAACACTCCACCTCCAGTGCAACTTTATGGACAAGTTGACACTGGACACAAAGCCTTAAGGCCGGCTTAGCCGAACGGGTGGATAGAATATTTTCGCTAATCACAACTCAAACAGAAGATAACGGACCTGGATCCGATATGCTCTAACACAAGTTATTTTATTTTTTTATATCCGTCATATTTTCGTTTATAATTGGATAATTTTAGAAGTCACAAATAGTGTATATATGTATATGTGTGTGTGTTTATATGTGTGTGTGTATATATATATATGTGTGTGTGTGTGTGTGTGTGTATGTGTTTGTGCATGCGTGTAACACTCCAAATCCGCAGGACTCGGGGCGCTACTGGGCTAGGATCTCACAATGGATCCTGACCCTAGCCTGACAACAAGTTCACTGAATCTTACAACAAGGCACATATAGATTAAAACCAAACATCAAATGGTAATATATACATATCAAAAGGTTTACAAAATACCGTTGAGTACAAACCAAAACATGTATCCATACATCACAAAATCATCCCATATCCCTCGCATAACCCTAGTGTACGGAGCCCTCAACGGATCACCCCATCTGGATCACTCTGTAGTTCTCCTAACCTGCAAAGCATCTACAACACGGTATATAACCGTTAGCTAACCATTCAAATATAAGATAACGCATAAGCACAAACACAAGTCATGGAATCATAAACACATAATCATGTTGTCACACATTTACCCGGTTAATCATCTTTATATAGTCCAACACTCAAATCGTGTGTGTGTGTGTATATATATATATATAAGAGTATATGTGACACGAGGAATATATATAATCCTCGCCTTTGGGTGCTATTGCCAGTTGGAGTGGTATCGGAGCACCCTCCCGTATACCATAAGGAGTGGTGAGTGCCCGTCCCGTGTACCAGATCTGGCCTATCCACAGAGAACCTCCCAGACTCCACTACGGGATAAAAGGGCCTGTTGTCACGGCCCTACAATGGACGGTCAATAAACCATAGGTCGGTAATAATCAACATTGCATGCTATCAAGCATATATCAAACACCACTCATGCAAACATCCGATATAAGGATGGTAGCTAAGTAAGTCCTACGGACTTACCTCAACCTCAAGATATACTCAACCACGATCAACTCCAATTCGGAGAACAACACTGCCTAATAACAAGGCATAAAGAGATATCAAATCTCCTATCAATCAAAGGGGTCACACCTAGACCCAAGGGATCCATAAGGATCATATCCAACCTATAAACCTCAAAGCCATAACCGGCACATATCGATACCATACTCATCATCATCCTATCCTCATACACACACCTAGCATGCCACTAACCCGCTCATACTACGAAAGGAAAGGATCTATACCACTCTAGGTAGATCCTATACAAGACGCACCTGCGTGACAGGAAGGACGCAGGGGCGAAGCAACGGGAGGCACAGGCGCGGCGGCACTCCCACCCAGGGGCGGTGACGCTGGCGACGCAGGGGCGGCAGCACTGGAGCGCAGGGGCGGTGAAAGTGCAGAATGTGATCCCGACTTCTCTTCAATTCTCCACGTATCTATCTACGTCTTCAACGTCCAGCAATCCAATTCATACACATATATATACATCCAAACATCAATACATGCCTAGGAGATCCTACACACAAGATTTAACTTGTGGAGTCCTAAGCTAAAGAGAAGGAAAGGAAGGAAGAAGGAAAGAAAGAAAGAAAGAAGAGAAAGAGGAAACTTACCACTACTATGATCCTAAGCGGAACGGGATGATCAACCCAACACCCTCAGCTGGCTCTCAAGCTCAGCAACAACACACAACATGCTCATCATCATCAAACCACACAAACTTTCTTGCAAACTTAAGGAAAATCAAGAAGAGATCAAAGGAGGAGGAAAGAGGAAAGAGGAAAGAAGAAGAACGTGACGTAGCTGGAATAATGAAGAAACCCTTCATCTTGAAGCAAAAGAAAGGTTATAAGGAAGAGAAAGAGTAAAGCATGGTCCAACGGTCAACAATGCCGGCTGCAGCCGCAGGATACCGCAGGGGCGGACTCCCTGAGCCGCAGGGGCGGAACACAGAGCTTCACGCAGGGGCGGCCCTCTGAACCCGCAGGGGCGGCTAACCCTGACTCGGCTCCTAAAGACTAAGGCTCTTACAATGCGTGCGTGTAGGGACACGTTCAGGTGAGAACGTATTCATGTGTAGGGAGTAGGAACCTCTAAAGGCGTATGATCAAAAAAATGATCCTTCAAGATTTTGTTGCATCGTAGGAGTTCATAAGCGTGATTCGCATGATTAAGACTAAAACAACCATTTACAAATAATAGATTATCAAATTTGGAAACAAAATATTGTAAGGTCAAATCAACATTCTACGGTTGTTGGCCGTCTTAAATATTTCGAGAGTATTATGTGTATTTTGGGCAAAATATAATTCTAATGTTGTTGTGAGTTGTTTGGATTTCGATCGAAATACTTGTATTCCGACCATAAATGTGTAGTTAATTCGTTTAATATGTCTATTTCGAGCATAATATGTGTATTTTGGGCAAAATATGATTCCACTGTTGAATTTTGATCGAATAACTTGTATTTCGATCGGAATTAGTAGTTAATTCGTTTAATATGTCTATTTCGAGCCTAATATGTGTATTTTGGGCAAAATATGCCTCTACTACTGTTGTGGTTGTTTGGATTTCGATCGAAAAAATTGTATTCCGATCAGAATGTGTAGTTAATTCGTTTAATATGTCTACTTCGAGCGTAATATGTATATTTTGGCAAAAGTATTTATGTTCCTGTTGTGAGTTGTTTGGATTTCGATCGAAATATTTGTATTCCGATAGTAATGAGTAATTAATTTGTTTAATATGTCTATTTCGAGTGTAACATGTGTATATTTGCAAAAATGTTTCTACAATTTTTGTGAGTTGTATTGATTTCGATCGAAATACTTGTATTCCAATCGAAATGTGTAGTGTCTTCTACAACTTTGTATTCAGCCTTAGTAGATAATCTTGCTATTGAACTTTGTTTATGAGAGGTCCAGTTAATTGATGTAACACCCATTAGAAGATATAACCTGTTGTAGATACATAGTCATTTCTATCTCCAGACCACTCTGCATTTGAATATGCATAAATGTTTAAATGTGTTGTTGTGTGAATGCACACTCCTAACTCTAAGGAACCTGCTAAGAATCGAAGGAGCTGATTGAGAGCCGGCCAATGATCATTGGTTGGCGCTTGCATAAACTGTGAAAGTTTGTTCACTACAAATCCCACATATGGTCTTGTGAGATAAAGGTATTGCAAACTACCTACAATCATCTTATAGTCTGTTGGTATTGGAATTGGTGACCCTAAATCTCGACGAAATAGTGGGTAACCTATGATGTAGTAACCATGTGTAGAGCAAGTGCAAAACACACTTCACAAGTGGCTGACTTAGTATCATGTTATGGAGTATTGTCAGATATTATTTTGCTCGACTACCATCTTTTTAATGTTCCAGTTTTTATGTGATTGGACCTACAAAGGAAATGGTGTTAAGGAAAAAGATGGATTTACACTTTGAACTTACACCAAAGTCAAATGTCATTTGCTAAGGATGATTTGTATAATTGGCATGTGGTGATGAAGGCACCACCTAGGGGAAGTAATGAGTTAGAGATGGATGATGACAATATAGATGTGTCAATATTGCGTCAAGAAGAAGATTTGGACATTGATGATTCTTATTTGATGCATAGTTACATGAGGGAGGATTGTGAGGGACTGTTTCCGAATGCTATTTGATTTACTTCTTATTAGTGAGAAATTTTAATTGTTGATTGAATTTTTTTTATTTATTAATGGTTTAGCCGTCTTATTATAAATAACGTTATTTACTTCTTATTGTTATGAAGGGTGATAATTCAAAAGTACAAACCCGTAAGAGGAAGATTGCAAATGTTGTAATGTCACAAGAGTTTGTTTATGCAAGAGTTCGAGATTTGGGAGATCTTACACATGCTAATCAATAAGTTGAACTAGAGAGCCCTATTCCAAATGCTTCTAGTCTTGATAAAGATCTAGTTGAAGAAGATATGGAAACTAAAGACACAACATAACATGAAAAAGAAAAGAGAAAGAAAAGAGGTCCAACGTAAATGAATAATGTTGCAAAGGATGTATCAAACCGAATTCAAATTCAATTTACTGATTCTGGTGATCTATATGGTCCGGGTTCGGTTTGCTTATCGGTATTTTTGGGGTCTCTTGTGCGTGAGCATGTACCCGTTAACTCTTGCTGATTTTTTTTGGTAAAAACCCGTAACTCTTGTTGATCGGAAAACCTTGGTGATGATCTAAAAGTGTCATTATGGGAAGAAATTCAGGTAATTACTATTTTATTGTGACTTTTACTCTTATTGAATTTTAACTTATTAATACTTGCATTTCAAATAATAGGAAAGATTCGTATTGGAGGAACAATGCAAAAGGATGTCATCTTCAAACAAAAGGATGTCTTTGGCGAGCATCCAAATCAAGATTAATTGCTAAAATACGAGCAACAAGTCAGAAAGAGCAAACACAACGTCTCAAACTAGATAACATCCCAACTCTAGCAATCTGGAAGAACTTTATCAAAGAAAATACAAGTCTAGAGTTCAAGGTATGTATAATAACACTCTTTAATAAAATATACTGCTTATTTTATTAAGTTAGGGTACTGTTAGAATATTTAAGGTATGTATAATAACACTCTTTAATTATCTTACTTATATTTTAAAAGTATTATATCTATGTATGATCATTTAATAATTTTATTCTATATTGTGTTCATCACTGTAGAAAGGAAGTAGTGTGGACCCATCGTTTGTGTCATGAGTTCAAGTTTGGGTTAAAGCTCACACAAAAAAAGATGGCAAAGGTGTGAGTACGATAGTTTGGGAAAAATTGTAAGAAATCTAGTTTAATATATTGTTATATATTTATTAAATAAAGAACAATTAATTTGAAATTTATATATTTTTTTGTTGTTTTTCATAGAGTCGGATAAACAAAGTTGAAAGTGTGACAACTTCAGCATAATCAATTAATGTGAGAGAAGATGCTCTTTCTCAAGTTTTAGGGAAAGATTGACCTGGACGCTTATGAGGAATGGGAACGGGAGTAACTATAAGCAAAGTTTCCTTCTTACAGTCTAGGGATAAGCATGTGGTTCAACTGAAAGAAGAAAACTCTGAATTTCGAAATGCGATACAAGATTTGAAAAGCGTAACAAAAATATTAATTGCAAATAATCAGGTAGATTAGAGAGTAGTTTTATTGTTTGAAGTTAAAATGTTATTCTAAATAATTAACTTTTATTTTCTTAATGTCATCAGGCAAAGCACACTAAGGAAACTTAAATTGAGCAAGATGGGCACCAATAAGGTAATACCTTTACATCATGTTAGAGATATATTTACATTAGTAATTAATTATGTTGTGTTTTATTGTAGAGTATGAACCCTAGATATCATGATAAGTGCAAGCTCATAGATTGGTGCGGAAAAGACGAGATTGTAGCTTAAGGACGTTGGTGTTCCAATGATCCACATGAGTTTGTACATATGATGTGAGGCCGCCGGACTTAAGCAACGAGAGTGATGTGCTGGCACCTAGGTCATCACCACCTCTCACTCGAGCTAGAGCTCGCATGCTAGGACAAACCACATTGATCTACCATCCTTTTGGAGCTCCGACATGTTGGTCCGACCTTGAACACAAAATGGTGAACATGCTTGAGGCGATTGAAGCTTCCGGTTCCGGCTCGTCTTGATGGACCTTATAGTTGTATTTTATTTTGTATGTAATAAGTGGTCATGCTTGACTTTATTTCATGATATTATGGAATAAAGTGGGATGTTTAATACAAGTGAAATAAAATGTTCACTTGCATTTAACTAACCATTCAAGAGGGTGATTACCACACTTTTATGTTGGGATTTTGGCAGTCACATTTTGCCTCTTGGAGCTTCCAAATGGCCGGCCATGTTATGGTTTTTAGGCCCTTTGTGTGCTTGCTTTTATGTGGTGAAAGCCCTTTATTTTTCCTTTGTTTAATTGCCACAACTCTTGAACTTGTAACCCTTTAATTGTGGGAGTTTAGGTGCTGATTTTTCAGCCCATATAAGGCCTCTCCCACACCCTTTTCTAGGAAGACGAAATATAAGAGTGATTCTTCAATCAAGTTGTGTTTTTACTTTGAACAAAACAACCCTAGAAACTAAGGTGAGAGGCCGAAGTTTCGAAACTCACGAGGTGAGAGGTTGAGTGGTGTCCTTACGGTGAGAGGCTAGGAGGACAAAGGAGATCCAATCCCAAAGTGAGATACCGAGGAAGAAGATCTCAGACCAAGGAGATCCAAGGTGAGAGGCTAGACGATCCTTGCTTGGCATATCAAAAAAAAACATAAAACAATAAAAAAGAAGTGGACGGAAGGAACGATCACCGGTGAATCCTTGCGTTCAACCGACGAAGAGCGCATCAACATCTTATACCTATTCGACTTAATGTAGTGAAATTAAGTGTGGACATTGTAATTAAGGAAGCGTGAATCCTTGCTTTGGAGGCCTACGACTAATAGTAAGTTTACAAAAATATAAGTCATTTACCCACAAAACAGTAGATCAACGACCCAAAAAATAGTGGGTCAAATACACACAAAACATATATTAATCCGAATTTTAATAAAAATTTTACTTGAATTTAGCCAAAAGGCTACTAAATGTATGATTTGTTTAATCTTAAATCCTCCCTTTATTTTATACAAAATTTCAAATTATCAAACTTAATAAATAATCGAGGTGGATAGTATAATCCCTGAAAATATTTAACGTTCTGAGAAAATATTCAAAAATCGGTGGGAGAGAAAAATAAATTCGGATACACATAAAAATTCAGATTGTTTAAAGAAATCTTCAAAAATCGAAAATCGGTGGGGTGAAAAATAAAATCAAAAATAATTAAGGGATTTAAAGAATGATTTATTGACGTGCTCAATTTTAGACAATATATTATTATATAGACTTAATAGAGTATAAAGATTTGAATAGGGCCGCCGGATTCCTCAAGTTGAACACAAATACCTCAGTCGATAGTCACTAATACTTGGGCTTGTCTTGGTGCAATATGGAGAAGTACGTAGCGAAGGTATGATTATTAGTCTATGTTTTTAATATTCTCATGGATCGCCTTAAATTTTTATCAAACTTATTCATAAGCAAATATAGATAGCGTTTATAATTTTCCTACATCATGTAATTATCTTATACTTCTAAATAATATATTTAAATATTCAACACAATATAAATATATATATTTTATATATATAATAGCAACGTAGGTTTTTGCATGTAATATATACATACACAATACATTTTATATATATATATATATATATATATATATATATATATATATATATATATATATATATATATATATATATATATATTTTACTGAATAAATATTCAACACAATATCAATATATATAAAAATATAATATTTATTCAAATAAAAATTTGTTTGACATATACCCATAGAAAAAGGGGTGATGCGTAAACTAGTTACAATTAAAAGATAAAAATAACAACGACAATTTCCCTCGTCAAATGTCAATATGTATGCTAGAAGGAAGGTAGAAGTCTATGACACGGAGGTCCATCAACAAATTTCCTCTAAATAGGATGAGGCCTTCTGATGTTATGCCATGAAGGAGGGGGAAAGTCCAGCATTAGAGGATATTCCAGTGGTCTGTGAGTTTGCAGATGTGTTTGTTGAGTTGTCCAGTTTGCCGCCTCAGAGGAGTGTGGACTTTGGTATCGAATTAGAACCTGGTACGAGGCAAATCTCAAAGGCCCATATCGGATGACGCCTGTTGAGATGTTGGAATTGAAGAAGCAACTTGAGGAGTTGGCAGAGAAGGGTTTTTATTCACCCTAGTGTATCTCCATGGGGAGCATATGTCCTCTTCGTACGGAAGAAGGACGGATCGTTGAGACTGTGTAGTAATTACAGAGAGCTGAACAATGTGACCATTAAGAATAAGTATCCATTGCCGTGTATGGATGACTTATTGGAGCAGCTTCAAGAAACGATAGTATTTTCCAGGATTGATCGGCGTTCGGGATATCATCAGCTGAGGGGATCAAGGTGGATCCAGCGAAGATTGAGGCAGTAGTAGCATGGAATACACCGATGAACGTCAAGGAAGTACGTAACTTTCTTGGCCTAGCCGGTTATTACAGACGCTTCGTGGAGGGATTCTTTGTGATTGCCCGTCCATTGACGAGTTTGCTGAGAAAGACTACCAGATTTGTATGGTTTGATTAGTGTGTACAGAGTTTTGAGGAACTGAAGAGACGTTTGACTTCTGCTCCTGTTTGGGCACAGCCAGAGGGTATTGAAGGATTTGATCTAGTTAGAGTTGGACGTTCAGTTTCCGGATGAGAATGCCCAGCTGAGTACTTTAGAGGTTCTACCTGATCAGTTGAGTGAGATCCAACAAAAGCAGGAGACCTGCCAGACCTTGATGAGGATATGAGATAGGATGTCTCGGGATGAGGACCACAGTTCTTGCTAGGAGCAGATGGAGTTTTGAGACGCCGCGGTCGTGTCTGTGTACTTGTTGATACAAAGCTGAGACGGAGGTTTTTACAAGAGGCTTACTGTACACCTTACTCTGTACATTTAGGTACGAGTAAGATGTATGAGGACTTGAGACGTTTATATTGATGGGGTGGGTTGAA
The DNA here is from genome assembly GCA_002319775.1 of Fagopyrum tataricum. NCBI lineage: Eukaryota > Viridiplantae > Streptophyta > Magnoliopsida > Caryophyllales > Polygonaceae > Fagopyrum > Fagopyrum tataricum. The sequence goes on from CM008279.1 coordinate 55,457,958, forward strand.
GCCCGATGTGGCCAGATTTGTGGCACAGTGTGTGACCTGATAGAGCATTGCAGACCTGGAGGTGAGCTCCATCCACTTCTTGTTCCACAGAAGAAGTGAGAGGACGTCACCATGGATTTGTGACCAAGCTGAGACTGAGCCGGAGTTTTGATGTCATTTGGGTCATTGTGGACAGATTGACGAAGACGGCACGTTTCATTCCTATTAGAGAGACGTGGCCGGTGAGCAGATTGGTTGAGGAGTACACTAGGCATATAGTGAGACTCCATGGTGTACCGAGGACGATCGTCTCAGACCAAGATGGACGATTTACCTCGAGGTTTTGGCAGCAGATTCAAACTGCCCTGGAGACTAGTTTATATTTTATGACTGCGTTTCATCCTCAGACAGATGGTCAGTCAGAGAGGACCATTCAGACGCCGGAGGATATGCTGCGAGTTTGTGCGTTGGAATACATCTATTGGGATGGCCCTATGAGGCACTGTATGAGCAGAGATGTCGTACACCGTTATGCTGGAATGAGCCTAGTACGGCTAGTGGTTTGACACCTGATCAGATTCAAGATGATGTGGCTCGAGTAGAATTGATTAGAGAGCGGATGCTGACTGCCCAGAGCCGTTAGAGTCGTATGCAGACAGGAGGCGTAGACCTCTAGAGTTCAGAATTGGAGCCCACGTGTGGCTGAGAGTGTCTCCAACACGAGGTGTTGGACGTTTTGACATTAAGGCGAAGCTGAGTCCCCGACATGTGCGACCGTTCGAGATTTTGGATTGGGTTGAGAGCGCAGCTTGCAGATTAGCTTTGCCTCCGAGATTAGAGGGTGTTCACCCTGTATTTCAGGGGTCTCAGCTGAGGGAGTACGTACCAGATCTGAGACATAGTGTGAGTTATGATGATTTGGTGTTTGAGCCGGACCACATTTGTATCAAGCATTCTATTACAGTCCTAGGCAGAGGCATGAGATGCCTGCGTTTATAGAACATTCCTGTGTTGAGGATACAGTGGTTGAGACGAGAACCTAATAAGGCTACGGGAGAGACCGAGGATAGTATCCAAAGGAACTATCCAGAGTTATAGGCGGGGATAGATATACCTATAGGATCTAGGAGTAGGTCTTAGGACTAGCCTGAGGAGCGATATGATTACGTGCATATGTGCTTATGTGCTTATATGCTATGCTATGTTTACTTTCGTGCTAGCTATGATGTGTTTATGATCTTACTAGATCTTGTTGTGCTAGTACGACTGTTAGGTATAGCTGGAGATGGTTCTTACCTCCATGCTATTGTGATACGACTGTTAGGTATAGCTGGAGATGGTTCTTACCTCCATGCTATTGTGATACGACTGGGGATGGTTCCTACCTCCATGCTATTTTGATGGACATAGTTTGGATGGAGATGTCTTCTCCATACCCCGATGATAGTTTGGCTAGAGATGTCCCTCTAAGCCCCGGATAGTAGTGTGATCTTTTGAGGTATAGTGTCATATGGGTTGATACCTTATGTACGAGATATGATACCTCCGATAGAGAGAGTGTATCCTAGTTTTGAGTCTGAGTGCTTTCGGAGTTTGTACAAGTTTCGGGACGAAACTTGTTTTTAGGGGGGTGAGGTGTAAGAGCCTTAGCCTTTGGAGCCACTTTTGGCCTTAGCCGCCCCTGCGTGTGAGTGAGGCCGCCCCTGCAGCTCATCCGTATTTCCGCACCTGCGGCTCAGGGGACCGCCCCTGCGGTTTCCTGCGGTTTCCTGCGGCTGCAGCCGTTTTTGTTGACTCCTTGACCCGTGCTTTACCATTTCCTTCTCTTATTCTTTCCCTTGGCTGATCAAGGGCTTCTTCTTCACTTTTCACTCCAGCCCTTACACGTCTTCCTTGCTTTCCTTGTTTCCCTTGATCTTGTTCTTGGTTTGGAAGAGTTTGGCTTGATTATTGTGTGTGGTGGCTGTTGTTGTTAATGGTTGTGTATATGCTGAGCTTGGAGGCCAGCTCTTGAGGTGTTTGATCTCTCCCTGCAGCCTAGAACTCCCATGGTGGTAAGTGATCTTGCTTCCTCTCTTTCCTTTCCTTGATTCCATCTCTTTAGCTTAGGTTTAGATGCATGTATAGGTGTGTATTGATGTGGGTTTATGTATGTATATACTTGTATGTAACTTTGGATGAGTGAAGACGTGAATTGATCACGTGAAGAGTGAAAGAAGAACCGCGGGATCATCTTCTGCATTGTCACCGCCCCCGCGGCCAGAAGCCACCGCCCCCGCGGCCTTTGTCTCAGTGCCTGCGCTAGAGCCAGCGCCTTGCCTGCGTTGCCAGCGTCCCTTGTCACCGCCCCCGCGTCTGAGTGCCGCCGCGCCCACGGTTGCCTACGTTCCGCCCCTACGTCCCCTTTAGCACGTCGGTGCGTTTTGTCCCGGTTCTACCTAGAGTTAGGTAGATCCTTTCCTTTCCTAGTATGAGCGTTAGTAGCATGCTAGGTACGAGTATGAGGTTGAGTACGGTATCGTTTATGCCGGTTACGGCTTTGAGGTTTACGAGTTGGAATATGATCCTTATGGATCCCTTGGGTCTAGGTGTGACCCTGTTATGGATATGAATGTGATATATGTGTTATACCTTGTCTAGGCTGTGTTAATCTCCAGAGCGGAGCCGTTTGAGTTTGAGTCTGAGACTCCCGAGATTGAGGTAAGTCCATAGGACTTACTTAGCTGCCATTCTTATATTGGATGTGTGCATGAGTGGTGTGTGTATATGCTTGATAGCCCGTGTTATGATATTGTTATTACCGACCTATGGTCTATTGATTGCCCATTGTAGGGCCGTGACAACTTGTCCTTTCATCCCGCCGGGAGTCTGGAGGTTCTCTACGAGCAGGCCAGTATGGATCAGTTGGCCGGCCACCTGTCCACTCCCATAGGGTACACGGGAGGTGGGACCGGATCCCCACTCCAGCTGGCACTATTCCCGAGAGGCGAGGGTTATATTCCTCGTGTCACATACGTTCATATTGAGATATTTATATATATGAGTTGAGTGTTGAACGATGATTATAAAGATAATAAACCGGGTAAATGCGTGATATCATGATGAGGTGTTTAGTACTTTCTGTGTGTGTGTGGTTGCTCTTGCATCTTCTTATATATGTGTATGGTTAGCTAACGGTTTTATACCGTGTTGTAGATACTTTGCAGGATAGGAGAACTGCAGAGTGATCCAGAGCGGGCGATCTGTTGAGGGCTCCGTACACTGGGGTCGTACTCGTGGGCTACGGGTTATTTTGACCATGTATATACGTTTTGTTTTGTTTGTACTCAGCAGCGTTATATAAACCTTTTGATAATTTTATAACAGTTTGATGTTTTGTATTTAATCTATTGGTGCCTTGTTGTAAGATTCAGTGAACTTGTTGTCAGGCTAGGGTCAGGATCCATTGTGAGATCCTAGCCCAGTAGCACTCCGAGTCCTACGGATTTGGGGTGTTACAATATTACCTCGGATCCAAATGGTGAAGGATTGATTGAAAAAATCACGACTCATATCCTCAACATGGAAGTTATGCCACGTAGCCTTGGTGTGAGGGCAATCTCTCATCACGTGGATGATATCTTCATCCTCGGATTTAAATTTGAAATTACATCACTGATTTAAATTTGAAGCATAGAAAAGGTAAATTTCCATTATTCTTTAAAATTAATATCAAAACATTTTATTGGAACTTCACTTTAATATTTTGGAAATATTTTTATCCAAAAAAATATTTCCAATACAATTTATTTTTTAGTTTCTTTATAATGAAAATTATGGTTATAATGACGTGATTATTGGTCAACTAAAATAACTGGTAATTTTTTTTAAAAAAAAATATATCTAATAACCACGTCATCAATTTAGTCGGAATTGAGGTTGTAATAGGATTGGTTACGTAGACGATAGTTTATATGTGATTTAGTAGATAATGCTTTATACAAATAAAATTAGTAATTTTTAAAATTGAATTATTTTTTGTTATGATTAATAGTTTATTTATTTATTATTTTCTCTTATAATTTGTAATATTTAACCAAATTATCAAATAATATTTATAATATTAATATTAAAATATAAGTTTACTTTTTGATGCTTCAATTGTAAATCCATTTGATGTAAAATTTACTGCTATAGGGTGGTAAATTGCAAATGCTTTCTTAAAAATTAAGGGTGAATTTATGTAAAAACTAGTTCATATTCCGTGCAATAAACGATTTGAAATTTGAGTATACTAATGATATAAACCAAAGAATATCGTCAACATATATAATTGGTTCGATACAGACAAATTTTTATGTGACTTAATAAACCGATAACATAAAACTACGGGTATATCACTGATACTTGATTTTATTGAACCCTTTAGAATTAAAATATTATGAGTTAACATTATGAAAACACAACAATGAAATAAATGGTTTTTTCAAAATAAAGCAATTGAATGTTTACATGAAAATAACGAAAAGAATTCATACTTTTAAGAACGTGAGAGATTGATGGATTACAGTAGATCTTCCCCACAAATGTTTACATGAAAATAACGAAAAGAATTCATACTTTTATTCAGATTGTTTAATAGAGTAGATTTTAAGATATTTTTGTTGAACGCAATCGAGTGATATTTTATATTTTGTTATATAGTAACAATAATATTATTTTAAGATCTTGTAGGTTTTCTTTTTCTTTTTTCTCCGGTGTTGTTCTATCCTACTAATATGTGATAGGCATATCTTCATTCTCCTTTTTTTTTGAATTAAAACGCATGAAAAATTTGTACAACGGACATATGTAACTCTTAGAACTCCTCTGAAGAGGCCTTTCTTGTGAAGCTATCTCTTCAAGCCTGGAATTAAGTTCACTTTATGATTAAGTTGACATATAGCATATCGAATCAATTCAATTTGGGTAGAAGATAAAATCTTGTTTGTTCCATAAGAAAGAAATTATGAAATCAAAAAATCATTATAGATATACATATTTTGAAGTTCTTCAACCTTGACCATAAACCCTTTGATCCTTCTCCAACTGCAACAAAAGTAAAAATTGAACTTACGTATTAATGATGAACTAACCTTTCTTGAGATCGGCCATAGCACTATAGACAGAGTTTCTCTCTATTCTTTTTAGCCACTCTTTCCGAAGAATAATGAGATTCAAATAATCCAGTTGCTGAAGTGCTTCGGCTTCTCTTATTCGATCATTGATCGGTTTTTCCGGCCCTTTTTCAGCGGCATTTTCTTTGATCGCGAGCTCGAGACTACATCCAGACTCTTCATTATATTCAGAATCCAATTGCACGAAGAAAGGCAAAACATAATCAGGAAGTCGCCGAACAATAAATTATATTGAATCAAGCGAGAAGTCGAACATATTCGACCAAAAAAAATTAATTATAACGTAAAAAAAAAAGCGAATAAGAAGTATATAATGTATAAAATTAACTTATCGAACAAATGGTTGTAGAAGGAATATGAGATCGAACCAGTGGTGCCGGCGGAATAGAGTTTCTGTACTTAAAAAGAGAAAATGAACGATTTAGTTATTTGACTGAAATCCAAGGATTAAGTATATATATAGATAACAAAGAAACCCTATTAAACGTAATTAGATTTAGATATCCGATACAAAACTTCTAACGTAAGATTGTTAAATAGGATCTTTAGAGATAAGATCGAGAAAATTATAAAGGTTGATCTGATCGATTTCACGTTGAACTGTTGGGAGGATATTTAGAAAATCATATTTAAATTTTGGCTTAATAAAATTGGATTTATTGGCTTACTTAGTTATTTATAAAAAAAAGTTTTATTCTCCTAAAATATTGTGAGGCCGCCTACAAAGTGACGGCTCTTCTTTTAGTATAAATATATAGATAATTATAAGAAATTTAAAGAATGATTTATTGATGTTAATTTGTGAGGGATCAATTTTAGACAATATTAATATATACTGACTTAACAGCGTATAAAGATATGAATAGCGCCGCCGAATTCCTCAATTTGAACACAAATACCTCAGTCACTAATACTTGGGCTTGTCTTGGTGCAATATGGAGAAGTACGTAGCAAAGGTATGATTATTAGTCTATGTTTTTAATATTCTCATGGATCGCCTTAAATTTTTATTAAACTTATTCATAAGCAAATATAAATAGCGTTTATAATTTTCCTACATCATGTAATTATCTTTTATACTTCTGAACAATATATTTAAATATTCAACACAATATAAATATATATTTTATATATATAATAGCAACGTAGGTTTTTGCATGTAATATATACATACACAATACATTTTATATATATATATATATTATTTACTGAATAAATATTCAACACAATATCAATATATATAAAAATATAATATTTATTCAAATAAAAATATGTTTGACAAATACCCATAGAAGAAGGGATACTGCGTAAACTAGTTACAATTAAAAGATAAAAATAACAACGTCAATTTTCCTCGTCAAATGTCAATATGTATGCTAGAAGGAAGGTAGAAGTCTATGACACGGAAGGTCCATCAACAAATTTCCTCCAAACAGGATGAGGCCTCCAAACTCGTTCAACAACCATATCGATGGGAACACCCTTGGTCTCAGGCAAGAGGTAGACGACGAAGACTCCCATGACAAGGATCCAAGCAGAGAAGAAGACGAAGACGAAGGCCCTCATGCGGCAGAGCATCGAGAGGAAAGTCTGGGCGAGGAGGAAGGTGAAGAGCATGTTTGTGCTGACTGCGCATGCGTACCCAGCTGTCCGAGTCTCGACCGGGAAGGTCTCGCTGGGGATGAGCCACCCCAGCGGGCCCCACGACCACGCGAATGACATGACGAAGGTGCATGTTAGGAGGACCACCACTGCAGCCGGCCCCTTTGACAGGGTGTTTGTGTCGTGCAGTTGTAGGATGAGTAGGATTCCGATAATCATCTACACAAGCACAAATTCAATTTAGAATCTAGTACGTAAACCTATATAAAATATATTTATGTATATCTATAGAAATAAGGAAGAATTAATCAAGGAAGTACGTACCTGGCTGACGAACATTTGGACGCAGGCTTGAAGAAGAAGAACCCTACGACCAACCCTATCAACGCTGAACAAAGAAACCAACGTACTGAACACATTCACCAAATCAATAATGACAGCTGACATCAACGATCCATGATTCTTGAACCCAACTGTCTGGAACAAAATGGGCGCGTAAAACATAACCGCATTAATCCCGTCATCTGCTGGAACACCTGAATCAGAACCCCGATCACAAGCGGCGGCACACTCTTCTTGGTCTTCACCAGCTCTTTAAACGGCTGATTTGTCTCTGCTCCAGATCCGCTGCTTCCCGAGGAGCCCTGCTGGATCTGTGCCAGCTCAGCATCCACGTTGTCGACTCCCCGGATGCGTTGCAGGGCACGCTTGGCTTCGGAGGGGAAGCCCCGCTCGAGGAGGCTAGTGGGAGTGTCGGTTATGAGAAGTCCACCGGCTAAGAGGAGGAGAGACGGGATGAAGGCGCCGCCTAGAGACCACCGCCAACCGTTGGGGTGGATTGAGGTTGTGAAATAGTTGACTATGTTGGCGATGAGGATTCCGATGGTTACAAGCAGTTGAAATAGAATGTTCACCGCTCCTCTGTATTCGATTGGTGCTATTTCCGACAAGAACAACGGCACTGACTGCAATATATCATGTTAAATATATACTTTTATTAGTTACAGGTATATTTTATATAATAACTAATTACTGATTAGGGAATTAATTAATTACCTCGTTGCCAAATCCGACACCAACGCCCATGATGACACGGCCAATGATGACCATCGGTAGAGTTAAAGAGAAGGCGCTAAGGAGAGTTCCGAAGAGGAAGAAGAGCGAGGCGGCGATAATGGTGGATTTGCGGCCGAATGTGGAGCAGAACTTGGACGCCACGAAGCTCGAGAACAGCGCCGACAAGTACAATGATGACGTAAAGAGCTGAAGCATCTGGTTGTCGAACTTGCAGTAGTTGTTCTCATGGGCTTGTAGCTTCTTTCTGTATACACTTGGGAAGAACTTTATCAAGAAGTCATCCATTCCCGTCACGCCTCCTGTCACACACAAGATAGTAAATTAGAGTTTAATAAATTAGGGTTTAAGATTGTAATGTTATTGTATTTGTTACACCTTTGCTATTAAAATATAACCTAAAGAAATGCAAATTAAAGATTATGAATTTAAACAAGACTACAAATTGAGAGTGAAAAGAATACAGTAATCAAGATTAACGAATACATTAATAATGGTCTGATCGATGAGCAAAGTAGACAGAAGACTACAAATTGAGAGAGCAAAGAATACATTAATCAAGATTAATCAAGATTAAAGAATACATTAAGAATGGTCTGATCGATGACCAAAGTAGACAGAAGGCTACAAACTGAGACAGAAAAATATCCAGTAATCAAGATTAATTAAACAAGGTACGTACCAGAAATACCGATATCGTAACCGAACATGAGACCGCCACAAGCAGCAAGAACCCAACATATCACCACATAGCAAGTCCATCGCCATGGATATTTCTTAACTACTATACCCACCTCTGAACAAGAATCCATTCTCTCTGTCTTCTTGCTTTGATCTAGCTCTTTACAACTCAAGAAACAAACGTGATCTGTAGGTTGAAACTTATTAGTAGGGGCCTAACAAAAACAAGACACAAATTTGGGACTAGGGACACTACCTATCAACTCGGGAGTTTGTACTAGATTTTCGATGCTAATTACAATAGCTAATATGGGTATATATAGGGTACCTAACTGAAATCTATAAAGATAGAATTTTATTCTAATCCTACTATAATTAGAAACCCTTAATAGGAAACATAATAAAGATAAATACCTAAAAATCTTATTAAAATCGAAAACCCTATTATTAATAAAGATACATGCAGGACATTATATTATATATTATCATATTGAACGATATTGATTTTAGTCACGATAACATGATCTTTAAAAGTCAAATCGGCTATTATATTTATTGCAAATCTATCAATATAATAATTTGTATTGTGTATGTATTAAATATAAATTTATATAAGATTAATATTACTGATAGTTTATTAAAGTTAGACACTTCGTTGATTAAATATATTTTTTTAATTAATATTTATTAAATAGGTGTCTCCTATGCGTTCTTTTGTTAATTTAATAAATGTACTAATATCTAATAAATATAGTTAGTGCTTAGTATTTAACTAATGATTAAAATAATTAAAAGTAAACTTTTAACTTTTTTACAGAAAATCACCCTTAATTTTTTAATATTTACGATCAACCACCCTATACTACTAAAATTTACATCAAATAAATTTACAATTGAAGCATCAAAAAGTAAACTTATATTATTAATATTAACATCATAAAGAGATAATTGAGGTAGTAGTTTGATTTTTTATTAGAGAGACTAGGTATGTAGGTAAAATTAAGTTGAGGGTATTAACTATGTACGTATAAATAGTATTTATTTATTTATTTTTTCGCTCTCACCTCTCTCTTCTTCTCTCATGACAATTTGGGCGATTCTTTCTCAGTCCTCGATTTCTGACGATTTCGTCGCTTTTCACCCTTCTGCGTCGCTCTTCTACGAGGACCCGTTATCTCTTCATCTCTATTCTTCCTCATCAACAAGGTATTTTATAGGATTTTCTGTTGTTCGATTTCTAGGGTTTGTGATTCTTGGTTTTCTGTTCAACTTTTATATGGCTTAGATCCGATGCTTTCTGCTGAGCGATTTTGATGTTCATGACTCGGTTTAATTTGTGTGGCTCTTGGCGATATCTCCGGTGTATGATGATTTGTGTGAATTTAGTGTTTATTTTCAGGTTTTGGTACTTCATGATTTATAGTAGCCTTTGAGGAGGGACTCTCTTATTAAGTAGGTTTACCTCATCAATTTGCTAATTTTTCCTGTAAATTGTAAATTTCGGCGATCGTAGCTTTCTATTAGATGTAAGTTTTTATCTCTGATTTAGAATGTGTTCTGTAGTCCTGCAATCCTATTACCAACAAACACGAATTAGAATTTCTCCATCAAAGCTCAATCTTGAAGGTCTTCACTCAGATTCCATCACCCATGAACAGACTATCACAGTAGTTGCTTCACTTTCTATGGATGCGGGTTCCATGGTAGCTCTTGGGTTCTTCAATTGGGCAATTGGGTACCCCAAGTTTAGGCATTTCATGAGGCTTTACATTGTTGCGGCTACCTCGTTGATCGGGAATGGGAATTTGGTAAAGGCGCAGGAGGTAATGCTTTCTATGGTGTTGAATTTTGCTGAGATTGGGAGGTTGTTCATACATTTATGCTTTTTCTACGAGTTGTAGTCTTGCTCCCTATGCTTTTACATCCAGGAACCAATTGTGTTGTTTACAATTTGTGACTGGTTTTATATACGTCTTTCTCTTCTCTGAGTATTGAATTTCACAAAGGGAATATCTATTAAGAGATTTAGGGTTTACACTAAAAGAAATTTCATGATGTTGTTAATTATGAAACCTGCAATATGATTAAGACAATTGAAAAGTATCAGAAGCATAGCTATGGTGCCATGGAACCCACCAGACCTTTCAGTGACAACCAGGTACTCCCTGTCGTGATTTGAATTTATACATAATCATGTTTATAGCATATATTTTGTAACTAAGTCTCGCCTGTCATGCAATTGCTTGAATACGAATGAATACGAATTATGCAAATTCATAGTAGCTACCAGGAGTCTTTGAAGCTGAAGGCTAGAGTTGAAGTCTTGCATAAATCCTAGAGGTAAGTAAAAATGACATAGGGTAACATAGCTATTGAAGCTTTGTTGTTCTTGAGATTGAATTTGATATCATTTTTTTTAAGCTATTGGTATTTGTGACAATTGATTCAAAAGCTTTTATGTCCGTGTATGATTGCATTTGTAAAGGGTCAAGGTCCGAGAATTTTGAGATGTTTAAGAGTGGACTCGTAGATCAAGCACAAGCTTCAGGGCCTGGAGTTTATGAACCGAAGAAAACTCTCATGCTGGCTGGAAATCAGACAAAAAGGCCAGACATTCTTGATGGGTTCAACAAATATAAGGGTGGTTGGAACATTACCAATAAACATTATTGGGTTGTAAGTCACGTTTCTTTAACTTAATTTTTGAGGTTAATTATTCCAATTGCTGAAAAATATATTAATTCCTATCTGTAGTAAACTGATTTGCTTGAATATTGGAAGTGCTGAACATGGCATTGAACCGTGTGGTTTCAGGAGATCAACTTTAATTGCTTTGATAGTAGTAATGCTTATTTTGGCTCTCCTTGGTCTTGGTATGTATTACTCAGCATTCCTGATCCTATGTGTATTTCATCCCTTCAACTACTTCCATTTTTTTAACCTTCTCGTAATTTTTTTTGTTTGCAAGCTTATCATTAAAGTGGCATAAACACGCAATCCACTAGTAAGTTTTTTAGCATCTTTATTTCTTTGATTCCCTAAACATAACGCTAATTATTTTGTTCTAAACTATTTTTTTGTTGGTAGAATCTAAACTAAAGTTAGTTGGTTTCCCATTGTATCTGCCGTGTTAACATCTCTAAACTGAATCTCTCTACAGATTCATACTCAGTGGGTGGATGCTTGTAGCCAGGACGTTCATTCTTTGCGGAGTATATGTCATTTTCAGCAAGTATGCTACTTTGTGGAACATCATTTATTAATGCATATTTTTCAAACACTCGAAAAGCCTGACAATCGACACTATCATTTAGTATCCATCTGCTTGTATTTACTCCAAACGTTATATCTTTGGTTGTTCATTAGTGATATACATGACAGAGGAACCTTGTTCAATTTCTTAACATATATTAATCAGAATTTATGATGTTCATTCTACAGTTACATAGGATCAAATCTGCAGAGATTTAAGCTAGCACCCGCATTTGACATCTAAAAACAATGTTATTCAATGGGATCTACAGTTTCATGATTTTCATTTTATAATTGTAATCTATAGTAAATCAATCGTACTGTATTAAATTGTTTTTATATGAGAATGTGACAGTACATGAAATTGGTCGATCTTAATTTATTTTAGCAATTGTTTAATGTGTTGAAATCGGGTAACAACGTTGGGTATTAAAATCGGGTAACAACGAAGTTGAGTAATATAAGTGAATTTGGATGTAGAATGTTGGGTATTAAAATCGGGTAACAACGAAGTTGGGTAACATAAGTAAATTTGGATGTAGAAAGTTGGGTATTAAAATCGAGTAACAACGAAGTTGGGTAACATAAGTAAATTTGGATGTAGAAAGTTGGGTAACAAAGTGGGTAACAAGGTTGGGTAACAGGTTGGGTAACAAGGTTGGGTAACAAGGTTGGGTAACAGAATATAACGTTGGGTTCCTTCACAAATAGAAGTTGCGTAGTTAGTGTTTCTATAAAATTTTGCCTACACACTTTGTTTCCTTGATAAAAAACCTACACATTTACCATTTTCACCCAATCATAAATAGTTTTGATTTTTTGGTTAAATATTACAAATTATAATAGAAAACAATATAAATAAATAAAACTATTACCCATATACAAAAAATAATTCAATTTTAGAAATTACTAAATCGTATACATACTATCGTTTATAATACCAATTCTATTACAACCTCAATTCCGACTAAACTGATGACGTAGTTATGATATATAACTTTTGTCAAAAATTATCACGTGTTTTAGTTGACCAATAATCCTGTCATTATAACGATTATTTTCAGTTTTAAAAAAGCTAAAAAAAATCAAATTTATTGGAAATATTTGTGGGTTAAAAAATTTCCAAACTTAGTAATGGAACGTTACAATAAATTTTTTTAATATTAATAATTTTTTTTTATATTTATTGGAAATATTAATTTTTTATTTGAAATAGTTGTGATATATAACTTTTGTTGTAGTTTTAACTTAAATATAGGTTGGTTAGATGCACACCTTTAAAATTGAGAGTGGCTTTATATCAAAAAAAACTTACAGGAGTGGTTTAGAGAAAACATATGAATATTAAGGGTATACTAAATTTTCTATAAAGGATGGTTCCTTGTAATTAAAAGAGTGATTATTAAGAATGATTTTGTGTAGTTTTTTTTAAATTGTGTGTACCCATTAAATATTTAAATGGAAGTTTTCATTAATATTGAAATAACTATTCCGTAAAAAAAATTATTTCGGTTTTATGACATATCAAACACGAGATATCAGAATAAGTCATTCAATACTGTTAATTTATCCTTTATATCCGAAGGGTTTAAGACGTGGAGGGTATGGTATGCACACCAAAGTGAACCTACACACAAGCATTCAGAGTTCCATCTTAAAAACCAATAGATAATAGGAGGAGTAGCCCTAAGACTTATATGTTAGGTTTATGTAGTATCATATTGTCAATGTGGGACATTTCCACACATCAACCCTCCCCCTCAAGTGCAACTATCTTGGACTAGTTGACACTTGACACAAAACCTTAAGGTCGGCTTAGCCAAATGAGCGGATAACATATTTTCGCTAATCACAATCCAAACACATGATAACGGACCTAGATCGGACCTGTTATTATACCATGCTATTTTTTATATTCGACGGGTCTAAAACGTGGAGGGTATGCACGCCAAAGTGAACCTACACACAAACATTCAGGGTTCTATTTTTAATCAATTGTTAATAGGAGTAGCCCTAGGACTTATATGGTAGGCTTACGTAGTATCATATTGTTGATGTGTGGAAAGGTCCCCAATCAACAACCCAAACACAAGATAACGAACTCGAATTAGACCTGCTCTGATACCATGTTCATCTAAGTGCAATAAATAGCCTTATATTTTACATAAAACCACCCTTAATTTTTTAACATTTGAAATCAACCACCCTATACTAGTAAAAATTTACCTCAAATAATTTACAATTGAAGCATGAAAAGTATATTTATATTATTAATATTAAAATCATAAATAGTTTTGATTATTTTGTTAAATATTACAAATTATGATAGAAAACAATATTAATAAATAAAACTATTACCCATATATCAAAAATAATCCAATTAAAAAATTACTAAATCTCATACAAACTATCGTTTACTAAACCGATTCTATTACAACTTCAATCTATATATATTACTAAAACAACTCACATTCTGCCTATATGTCAATTCCTAAATTACAGATTTGTCATTCCTATAAAATTGGTCATAATTAACTTAAAAATAAAGATAATTTTTATTTTAACATTAGCTAACTCAATTGCTAAAGATCTCTAACTTAATTATTGTTAACCAAATCTCCTTAAAATAATCATAACTGTAATTTCATAATTATTCATGGCTTATCATAATCGATAATTCTAATTACAATATCTAATCCGTGTTAATCACCACTAACAAAATTATATTATATGATTACCTATTTTGTAGATAACGCGTTTGGTTCAATATATGTATAACATTTATTATTAATATTATATCTCTAATTAGTGTTAATTATTGTTTAAATGCGTTAGCTTATTCATATTACCATTTCTTTACAGTTAGAAGAAAACTTAACGAATAATCAACTTATTTAAATAATTAGCTTATTTATGTTATAATTTTGAAAATTTTATGTAATATTGTTTTTATAATGATATTTTTTTAAAATAAAACCAGCACAAGATGCGGGTACTGAACTAGTTCCAACTATAATGATGACAGGGTCGTCCGATATAATTCTTGTAAAAAAAAAATTATCACTTATTTTAGTTGATCAATAATAACATCATTATAATAATTATTTTTATTTTAAAAAAAATTTTAAAAAAATAAAATTTATTGGAAAGATTTATGTTTAAAATATTTCTAAAATAGTAATGGAAAGTTACGATAAAAGTTTTAATATTTATTTAAAATAGTAATTGAAGTTTATCTTTTCTATGCTTCAATTTTAAATTATTATTTCTTGAAATTTTAACTTAAATATAGGGTTAAATATAGGATGGTTAGTTGTAAACATAAAAATTAAGGGTGATTTTATAAAATTAAAAAAAAAAGTTTTCATTAATATTGAAATAACTATGCATTAAAGCAGCTATAGGGTTATCTTTCGAAATGAATCGTGCATTTATCACATTTAACGTTTGCAACCTCGAGTACATTACTAGGGAAAGTCGTTACAAAAATATTGTTCAAAACCATTCATTGGTGTTATTGTTGTCATAGCATGAACAACACCATTTTTGGATAGTTGAACAAAACATAAATTGAAATAATCGAAAGAGGAGCTAACTTCCTTTACGTTTGTAAGGATCATATCTCGGTACAATCTATTTTCACCTTCAACTTTCAGCTTCTTCCAAAAGCGATTATAAGTTAAACACTAATATATATTACTCGGTAAAATCCTAACTGAACTAAGATTTGACTGCTCAATTTACAATTCCAGTTTTCATTGAATGTTTTAACTATAGATTTGAGTTTAAATGCTTTTGGTGGTCCAATTCCCTTTTTCTTGTTCTTAGTGAATGGGTTTATATATATCGAAGAATAACTTCTTCAGATTTGTTATCATTCTATGTAATACTCCGAATTCTAAGAACTCGGGATATCACTGGCTAGATACTCACAGTGGGTCCAGGACTTAGTTTGACATCAATAAGACTCAGACTTTATAACAAGGCACAAATATTTAAAGACTACTAAACTTAGTAAAATAAACATAAACATAGTCTACTAAACTTAATACTGAAAGCTTGAATGCCTTTCTAGAGGAGACTTCCCAAAAGACTCCCCAGTACGGACCCGACTGACCACTTCACTCCCAATTTCTCGGCAGAAATCTAACCTGCAAGGTCTATGAACACGGTATAAATCGTTAGCTAACAATTCTAATAATTATAAGGCCACGAAATGCACACACAAGTAATGAAGACACTAAACATCCTAGCATATACAAACAAGGTCCTGGTTATTATCGTTTCATTTGGTGAAGTTGGTCATTCTATTTATTCAACTTTTAATGGTAGCACGAGGGTCATTCAACCCTCGCCCCCGTCCCTGTAAACCTGCGGTACTTGATTCAATGTATTTTCCCGTATACACTACTGCACTGGTCGCGGGGAGCCTTTCAATCGCCATTTGTGCCGGACAGTGATGCTACGGCCCGTTATAATACACTTGGGCCTCTCTGAAAAATAAAAGTGTAGTGGTCTAGTTGATTCATTTAGTGAACATACAATACACACACTATTCTAGTGCGCACTTAATATTATTGTTGCATCTTAGTTCTTCTCGTTCTACGATCCTATCATTATCAGAGTATGATATCTAGCATCACTACTCATATCATTTTCTACGACCTAGGTTCACAGACCTAGATGTCTATTCCAACATTTCCGTATCATATCATCATCTAGTACAAATCCTTGTTCCCTAAATTCCACTATTCCAAAAGATCGAGTCATCCAACTAGTCATTCTACTATCATTCTACTATCGCAAGGTTCCATCATTTAACTCATCACTATTTATCCATTTTAAAATTCTCTACTAAATTCACTATATTCATCCACATCTACATATACCAAGATTATTATAAAAATAAATTCCGGAATCAGTTAATTGAGGAATTTAGATTGGAATTTCGATTATCACGGAAAGCACTGAAAAAATGCTAAAAACAACTCTGCTGCTACTGGGCGGCACGCCTGGAGTCGATTTGGTGAAGCAAGAGGTCGCGGTTCAAGTCACCGGGCGTGTAAATTGGTAGGTGAGGCGAAACAAGGAATTCACTAGTCTCGGGTTCGAGTTTCCCTGAAGACAAAAATGACGGTGGTTGGTAAGGAGGTCGGAAGTTCGATCCTTGTCACAAGCGTAAAACTGGGATTTAACAACATAACATGGGGACTCAGGTTTACGACTTACGGATGGTGAAAACAATGTAGGCCGGCGGGGAGGTGAAGATTGTGAAGACCCGGGTTCGACTCTTCCTACACACAAGGAACTACAATTTAAGTATACACAAGGTCGGTGTTTCGAGCCTCACCAGCGGCAAAACAAACTAACACAAGGATCTAGAGTGTGGGGTTGAGGATTCGATACCTAGGGAGCGCAAGGAGGGCGCCGACGTCTGGATAGCGAGGATAGAGGTCGAGTATTCAAACCCTGGAAACCGCCAGCTTCACTTCTCCATCTGAAACCCGGAGATCACGGTTCGATTCACTCTGTCGACACAACAGGGAGTTCACAGTCATATCTAAATTCTTGTACGTATGGCTAACCAAAACGAAGGACGAAGAACACTCACCCAGAGGTCCGATGAAGGGAGGCGGCGGGGGAAGGTTGACGTCTATTTCTACTAACAAAGGCGAGAAGGGGTGTGCAAGCTCTTTAGGGGTCGACCGTACGCAAGGCGGGGTCTGACGTTGGCTCGTTTCTGTTGTGCTCGGGAGGGCAGAAGGCTCACATGGGTGAGGAGGAAGGAGAGGGGAGAGAGACGAGAGGAGATAAGAGAGATGCAAGAGTCAAGAACGGGGAGAAGATCGATGGTTTGCACTTCTGTCAACGTTGGCCTTCACTCCGTCCATTATTGTCGTCTAACGTCGTCGTCTTTAATGCTCAGTAACCGCCGTTGACGCTGCCGAAGAGGAAGGAAGGAGAGTCGAGTCCATGTCTGCCAATAAAGAAGGAAGCAGCTTCTTCTTGGACCAGTTGGCTTGCCCACGCCGGTTGGGCCCAGAAGAGGCCGCATGGGCTGGCCTAGTTATTGTTACAAAGTCAGCACAAGGGTTTGGTTCGGTTTGGTTGGGAATTAATTTTATCCATCGACTTGATTTGGTTCGGTTTATCTTTTTGGTTACTCGATTCTCGGAATAGTCAAAAATAATTAATAATGTAATTTCTAAATTTTCTGGTTATTACATGCTGCATCATTATAATTTACCAAAATTTCTTCCCAAACCCTATATTTGATAATAAAATATATCTTCGGTAATTATTGACTTCTCCAATAATATTTTATCGGGCAATATTCCTGATTCGTTTGGGTCTCAAATGCCTAGTTTAGGTATTTGAGAGCTAAATATCTTAATAGAATTAAAAAAACCCTATTAATAAAAATACGGAACATTATATTAAATATTATTATATTGAACGATATTGCTTTTATTCACGATAAAATGATCTCTAAATCAAATCGGTTAATATATTTATGGCAAACCTATTAATATAATAATTTGTATTGTGTATCTCAAATATATATTTATATAAGATTAATATTACTGATAGTTTATAAAACTAGGGCACTTCGTTGATTAAATATATATTTTTTAATTAATATTTATTAATTAGCTGGGAGTCTCCTATGCGTTATTTTGTTAATTTGATAAATGTACTAATACTTAATATATATGGTTAGTGCTTAGTGTTTAATAAATGTACTAATACTTGCCGACTGGAAGTTTCAAACCCTCGATCTAGCTCGTACTAATTAATTCCAGGATCGTCTTATTTAATTAGGCGAGTTAGGAAATGTCCTTAAATTATTTCTTATTTCCAGATCTGTAGCGTGAAAATCATTGTTATGGTTAAATAAGTATTATCGATGGAATTATATAAAGATTTGAGTTGAAAACTAAGGATAACGGGAATGTCACGAGCTCGTTAGGTTAAGGTTATTATAGAATTGCAGATTATAGAAAATGATTAGAATGAGAAAGGGATATGTACGGAATGATGAGATTATACAGATTTGTAAAATGGACATCTAGGTCTATGGAACCCTAAGAAATTGTTGGATGTCTATGGAACCTTAAGCAAACACTTAATAGAACAAGTGTACTTATCTTAACCAGGATTGTGAGATCATCGGCTGATGGATCAAGATTACCATACTATGATACTGGATCGGATAAGGTGAGTTCATCGGACTCACTTAGCTACCTTTAATTATATTAAGTGTTTGCTTAAGGCAGTGTGTGTATTGATTGATTAAAAATAAACTCGAATAGATCAATGAACTTTAATTTTGTAAGACTCAAGTGTATGATAACGGGTCGTGGGAGCGCAACTGAGAGGCTCCCTGCAACTATTCCAATAGAGTATACAGGGAGTTGCAGATAACCAGTCTTGTAGGTATACGGGAACAAGGGTGAACGTTGGAGGATCTTCGTGCCACACGATTAAGCTAGTTGAACTAATTAGATTGGAATCACCTAATTAAAGATATTAACCGGGATATTGTTTGAGCATGTTAACGTCTTTACCGTTTTTTTTTTTGGAAAATGTACGTATATTAGGAAGAGTAGGAAGAGAGGTTACGATGATCACTGATCAAGAATTACAAACAGTAGGGGAACCAAGTTCAATAAGGGTGCATAGGAGAGATTAGGGAAGTATAATGCCAAGAATGTTGGCCCAGGAGACGTCCTCATTGTTCCTTGTTTTCCAATTGGTAGAAGAGTAGGCTTTGACTTCACTAATGATAGTGTGAGCACACTCGAATGCATTGCGCCTTAAGTTGTTGAAGATCAGATCATTTATGTTTCTCCACGTGAAGTAAGTGAAGGTTGTGATAGTGGATTTACAGACTTTGTGAATGAAGTTTTTTTTTGTGGTGGCTAGGAGAGGACCAGGTGAGCCATTGGTGGATGTTTCGATTAGCATAGGGAATACGAGCCCAATGGAGAATGAGGTTAAGGACTAGGAGAGGATCAATTTTACTTGTGTGTGTTTGTGCCTTTAGTATACCTTAATATTAGAATTGTGAGCTAACGGTTTATACCCATGTTGTTAGACGTTGCAGAGTAGGTGACTGCCGGGTAATCGGGAGCGGAGTTGTCAGCCAGGTTTCCGTACGGGTATTTAGGGTTGGGGTTTCTTACATTTTCAGCATAGAGACTAATTATCTTTCATGGATTTCTTTATTATTATGCATGGTTGTCAAACATGTTTCTTTTATTGAAAATTCTACATTTTAAGTATTTCATTATTTTTGTTATTTGTATCTTGTTGTAAGATCCACTAATGTTGCTGTAACACCCCAAATCCGTAGGACTCGAGGTGCTACTAGGCTAAGATCTCACAATGGATCCTGACCCTAGCGTGACAACAATTTCACTGATCTTACAACAAGGCACAAATAGATTAAAATAAAACATGAAACTGATATATATAAATCTCAAAAGGTTATACAGAGTACTACTGAGTACAATCAAAACATAACGAATATGTACAAGATCAAAAGGTCCCAAACCCACGAGGACGACCTAGTGTACGAAGCCCTCAGCAGATCACCCTCTCTGGATCACTCTGCAGTTCTCCTGACCTGCGAGGAATCTACAACACGGTATAAAACCGTTAGCTAACCATACACATATATAAGATGAACATAAGCACAGTCACATATCAAGAATATTAAACACCTCATCATGATATCACACATTTACCCATTTTATAATCTTTATAAATATAGTCCAACACTCAAATCGTATATATAAGGATATCAATATAAATATATGTGACACGAGGAATATAACCCTCGCCCTCGGTGCTAATGCCAGCTGGAGTGGTGATGCGGTCACCAACCCCGTATACCCTATGGGAGTGGGGAAAGCCCGCCCCACAATCCAGAGTTGACCTGCCCATAGAGAACCTCCAGTCTCCCAGCGGGATGAAAGGATAGCTGTCACGCCCTACAATGGGCAATCACTAAACCATAGGTCGGTAATAGCAATATCACATGCTAGCAAGCATAAACATGCACCACTCATACAACATCCAATATAGAGATGGTAGCTAAGTAAGTCTTATGGACTTACCCTAGTCTCGGAAGTAATCCCAACTATGAACAACTCTCAGATACGTTCACTCCAATCTGAAGGACAACACGACCTATACAAGGCATACATATATACATATCAATTTACTATCACACAAAGGGTCACACCTAGACCCAAGGGATCCATAGGGATCATATCCAACTCGTAAACCTCAAAGCTGTAACCGGCATATCTATATCATATTCATCATAAACCGATACCTAGCATGGTACTAGTTCCCTCATACTAGGAAAAGAAAGGAGCTACCCAACTATGGTTAGTGCCGGGACAAGACGCACCTGCGTGATCAAGAGACGCAGGAGCGGAGTAGACAACCCGCAGGCGCGGCAGGGATCAACTGCAGACGCGGTGACACGGGACGCAGGCAACGCAGGCAAGGCGCGGGCGCTGGCGTGGGCGCTGGCGCGGGCGCTGCGGAACGAATTCCGCAGAGGCGACGGCTTCTAGGCGCGGGGGCGGCGTCTGTGCAGATCGTGAACCCGCGATTCCTTCTTTCACTCTTCACGTGATCAATTCACGTCTTCTCTCATCCAAAGTCATACACATGCAACAACATACACAATCCAACATCACCCTATGTCCAAGCATCTAATCCTAAGCTAAGGAAAGAAGAACAAGAAAGAAGAAAGAATGAAGAAGCAAGGAGGACATACCACAGCTATGACCTAGGCACGAAACTGCCCCAAGACAACACCTCCACTAGCTCTCAGGCTCAGCATATCAATCACAAGCATCAAAAACAACATTCACCATCATACTCTCTTACCAACTCAAGGGAAAACCAACACAAGATCAAAAAGGAGGAGGAGAAGGAGAAGCAAGGAGGACGTGAAGGCTGGATTAGAAATTTGATGAAACCC
This sequence comes from Fagopyrum tataricum, assembly GCA_002319775.1. Lineage (NCBI taxonomy): Eukaryota > Viridiplantae > Streptophyta > Magnoliopsida > Caryophyllales > Polygonaceae > Fagopyrum > Fagopyrum tataricum. The sequence continues at coordinate 55,479,705 of CM008279.1, forward strand.
TTGCTCAGCAAGGTAAAACGGATGAAGTAAGGAAAGGTAAAGCACGGGACAAAGAAGTCAACAAAACCGGCTGCAACCGCCGGAAACCGCAGGGGCGGTTCCATGAGCCGCAGGAGCGGCAGTCCTGCCCGCGGGTGCGGAAAGATCAATCTCAGCCAAGCCAAACTCGGCTAAAGACCAAGACTCCGTCCGAAAGAAAAGGGCTCTCACAGTTGCTGTCAAAATAAGGTCAGGATCCACTGTGAGGTCCTAATCAGTGACATCCCGAGTTCTCAAAATTTGGGGTGTTACAATCTATATACCTATACTAAAAGAGCTGTCACTTGTGCTGACGTGGCGCTCCCAGAATTTTTTGGGCGATTAAAACTTTTTTCCTAAAGCCATAAAATCTTTTTTTATTAAAATAAAATTTTAAATAAATTAATTGATAAACAAATCTGAACGTAAATCAAATATTTGATAAGGCACAAAATCTATCAGCCTTTATAATTTCCTCGATCTTATCTCTACGAATATTTGATTTTGTCCGCAAAATACTTACTCTCATATTTACGTTCAACCACACAAAAAATTTCCGTTAATTATTTTAGCTTTTAAAATGCTGCTTAGTAAATCAAATCAACAAACTTGTCCACTAAGTTTCAAAAAGAAGATCTTTATTTACGTTAGAAAGATTTTTTTTACTTGATTCTATTGTAACTAATCTATTGAGTAAACTTTAGAAGATTTTCTTCTAATCTATATATATATACTTAATCGGAAGGTATTCAGTCAAATAATTGTTTCGTGTTTTGAGTGCAAAATATCCAATCGTCCGATTTACAGGTTAGTTCTCTTATTCTTTCATTTCAATTTGTTTTCACAGCTTTTAAGATATCCAATCGGCCGATTTACAGGTTAGCTATCTTAACCTTTCAATTCGTTAAAAGCTCCTTTTCATGAATCATATCTTTTACTCTTTTCATGAATTGTTGTCAATGTACGTTGATAATGTGTTTAGTGATATTTTCATGAATTTCGTTAATTATTTAGGTTGATAATTTCAAAATATTTTCTCATAATAACCTTTTGATTTTGTTTTGGGCCATTGCAGGCAATTGACGTTGGTTAGTTATCTTAACCTTTCAATTCGTTAAAAGCTTCTTTTCATGAATCATATCTTTTACTCTTTTCATGAATTGTTGTCAATGTAGGTTGATAATGTGTTTAGTGATATTTTCATGAATTCCGTTAATTATTTAGGTTGATAATTTCAAAATATTTTCTCATAATCTTTCGATTTTGTTTTGGGCCATTGCAGGCAATTGACGTTGGTTAGTTATCTTAACCTTTCAATTCGTTAAAAGCTTCTTTTCATGAATCATATCTTTTACTCTTTTCATGAATTGTTGTCAATGTAGGTTGATAATGTGTTTAGTGATATTTTCATGAATTCCGTTAATTATTTAGGTTGATAATTTCAAAATATTTTCTCATAACCTTTCGATTTTGTTTTGGGCCATTGCAGGCAATTGACGTTCTTCTACAACAGTATAACGGGAGCAATATTTTTTCACCTATTTTAATTTTTATTGTTACCAACACGTATTGAAAGATTTTTTTTTTCTTCACCGATTTTATTCTACTGCTACTTGCACGTATTGCAATTGAGAATCACATTTACTCACTGCAATTGTTTCCGGCTTTGACCACAAAATCTATGTTCAATCAAATTATTGGTTAGCTCTCTAAACTTATGAGTTCTTCTCTACAAATTGTGGTTAGATCAATTATACTTTCAAATTTGTTTTGGCCATATCGTCACTTGAGTTTTCTTGCTTCATTATAGAGGGAGCTACACGTTTTTGTAATGTTGTTACCGGTATGAATTGCAATCTCTGTTCTTTATATATCAACCTGATTATTTCACAAGCAGTTCACCGATCTAAAAACAAAAAAAATATTATATTTTCTATCCGCATAAGTTACCGGTCAAGGTAAGGGTCCGAAGGCGGTATCAAGGCACTGCTCCGAATGGTCAAGTGTAAACATCCTGACATTTTGTCCTAGATTGGGCGTGGAGTAGCAAACTTTGCAAAATGTGAATCTAAAGTTGCTGCTCAGGATAATCATCTGTCGAATCATACTTCCTTAACTGCAAACTTTACAATTATACTAACCCTTGCCTATCTCCTACTTCTAATTCAATTGATTTTTTAATTGATTATAATAATTTCAAAATATTGAAAAAATATTTTGAAATTAGTATTTACTAACTAACACTTAATTGCAAATACTAAACCAAGATTTCTTTTATCCACAGTCAATTTAAATTTCTCAGCTTTCATAAGAAACTTCTGTGATTAATTTTTGTAATATATATCAGTAATATTTTTTTTAAAAAGCTCAATTTTAGTTGGACCCATTTAATAAAATTTCGGTTAATTGATAAAATCTAAAAAACAAGCAAACAAACAATTATGTTGAACTTTCTATATTTAGAAATTATTTAATTATTTTAATGAACAATCAAAGTTAAGATAAATTTTAAATAACTATTTTAAAAAATCTATTGTGATAAATGATTTTTTATTGGTTGAATATTAAATATCAAAATTACTTTTGTAGAATATAAAGAATTTGTAACTTTTTTTTAAGAAGTGCTAACTAATTCTTAGTATAAATTTAATAATTATAACTTATTCAAATCTTATTTTACTAAACTAACATTTTATTTTAACTTTTCATATTTGAATCGTCGCTCACAAACTTCAATCACATTACTCACTGTAGTGCGTGTATTTTAGGGCAACAAAATCAATAGACATGAACATGATTAGAGATAATTAGAGTAATTTATTTATTTATAAGCCTAAATAAAGTGGTGTGTTATATAATCAACTTAAAGTCGAAATAATGAGACAACTATTTTTTTCGTAAATATTTTATGATCGTGTGAATAATTAAAGGTGAATGGCTATTATAACATCTCATAAATATAGCATTAGTTCATACATATACAAGATCATGTCATATTACTCAAAATATCCAATTTATAAATATACCCGCACAAGGTGTGGGTCATGAACTAGTTAATCACTAATATCACAAATTCATCATTTAAAGTTGGACTCTACAAACCCTAGAACAAGCACTACTTCATCCTTTGGATGACGATTCTTGGTCGCCTTTCCACCGGTGATAGATTGCACTTCTACGACATCGACCCTACCTTCCACTTGTGCGGCCTAGAGAGTGAGTCACACGACCACATGTTCTTCGGTTGTACCTATGCGAGGGAGGTTTGGAGGCAGGTTTTCCAGGGATTCCGGATGCCTACAGAGATGATCACGAGAGCCGACGTCATGACTTACCTCCTTAGCACTGCACCAGGAAGGAGTTGGGCGAGTAGGGCACACATTTATGCCTTCTCGGCGACGATTTACTATTTATGGCATTCTTGGAATGCCCTGGTGTTTGACCGGAACAAGATTCCCATTGATATCCTGGGCCGGATGATCAAAGGACATGTATACAGATTATTACATGAGGCCTTCCCGTCTAGGGTTGGCGAGAGGTTCGAGATCTAGTACTTCATGTTTGTTATGCCAGAGTTGTATTCTACTCTTGGCTTGCACTGTTTTGGTATGACTTTTTGTTCCGCACTGGGGACTCATTTGCTGATGGCTTTGCCGAAGGTGAATGATAACTTGATCCGATGGCTAGGCACTCTGTTGGTTTATGAGTGTCCTTCTCTACTGATGGCTTTTCCGAAGGTGGAAAGGCCTTATAGACAGTGCCACAAGGTTTTTGTTTATTATATTCACAATCAGTTGATGGTAGATGGTACGTTTAGGAGGTTTGCATGCTTACCTGGAGTACTAGGGCATTGTGTTTTAGCCCTTTATGTTTTATGATGATGTACTCTTATGCTTTGTAGGTTTAGCCAGGACTATTCTGGTCCTGGCTAAGCTGTGTTTTTTCTCTTTTTTAATAAATTTACCATTTACCAAAAAAATAAAAAATAAAAAAAAATAAATTTAGTAAGACATAACTTCCAAAAATTCTCCTTATTAAAACGAACACAAATTATTGATCGAGTTACCACTGTTTTATAGTATGACGCATATGAGGGTGCTGGAATATAAGAAAAGGAAAAAATTGACGCCGCGTATGGAAACTCTTTTTAGTTAGACTGAGGCTTTGTAACGAGAATTTGACAAGCGCGATAACAGAACATGTTAGCTTGACAAGTGAGAAACCGATCAAATTGTTACTATTTAGCTCGTTATTTGAGTAGAATGAGATGAGTTTTGACATGATCATGTTCCGACGGGTTAATTTAATGAGAGTTAAAACTAAACCTCACATATTTCATATAACTTATAAGATCAAATTGTAGTATAGGGTGTTAGGATCGAATAAGGTGAGAGTGTGGTAATTATTTGAGTGATTAATAAAGAAAATACATAGCTAGAAAATAGAAACAAAATACCAAGGATGGAGTCAATCAAACAACAAAATCGACTCGTTCAAGATAGAAAGTGGTATATCGATGCTAGAAGAATGTGTAAAAATGTATTTTTTATCTTTAGAATTTCTATCTTTTATATTTAATTTATCTATTTAAACCCACGTATGATTATTTTAATAATCATCACAATTATAGTGTAAATCTCTAATTTGATAGTGCCCCAAACAAAGTCACATGGACAAAAATTCGTAATGTTCATATTCAATTTCTCTTTCGATAATTTAATACAATATTTAGTTATATATAATTGAAACCACTATAGTTTAAATATGTTGACTTTAAATTGAAGAATTGGGTAATAAAAAATGTCAACTCTTGATTTGACTTTGAATCGGTCATAAACTTGAACCTCATATTTCTTGTCTTCCATCCGCAATACGATAACTCTACTTTCAAGTCAACTTTGAAAATGCAGCACTTTTCCATTTGATGTAAACATTGAAATATGATGCTATTGCCACTGACAGTATAGATATTAAAATATACATATTGTCAAGAATATTATGCTGCTTGACTTTGAATATTTCTTCATTGCATCCACCCGAAATTTTCTATCCCCAAATATAAGTCAATCTTTCGCTTTGAATCACTTGCAAATGCATTTGTTGTCGAATGTTTACTAAGGAAAATAAGATTGTCAAGGGAAAACAAATCCCTCGTACAGTAAAGAAGTACTTAGTTCAACCGAATGTGTTGTCTTTGTTTATTAATAATAAACCAATATATACTCTAGGATTTACATGTAATTACGCTAATTAACTAACAGTTTAATAAACTAATTACAAAATATCACTTATAATATTACACAATATCTTAAATCCGGGCCTTTGAAAATTAAGGAAAGAGTGTTAACTTTCATGTATATTTTTCCGCTTCACTGATGAGTTTGTGTTAACTTTCATGTATATTCATTCTCCCTTAATATGACTTCAATGCCTAAATAACTTTTGAGTTTATAAAACTATGATAAGTGTAACATAATTCAAGTTCATATTCATAAACATATAAGTTGTTTACCAATTAAAAAATATATAAAACATATAGATAAGCTTGTCAAGCTAGAGAATACTTTCAGTTCATAACTTTGAATTATGCATGCACATAGGTGTCATAAAGGGCAAACTGACGATTCAAGTTCTGTTTGGGTCATATTAAATTCGGGTTGAAACAAGGCCGGATAAAACAATCTCGGTTTACAACCGGTTTGTTTTGGGCCGAATCGGTTTGGGTCAGACACCAATTCTTCGGGTTGGACACGCGGTAGCTAGTCGGGTAACTCGGATCTTGGGTAATGACAGATCGGTTTAGTTCGATTTTAAGGTAATTTTTGGCCAGGTTACATCGTTTCTTTATGACTTCAAGTAGATGTGTCAATTGGGTTGGGACGTCAATCGGATTTGAGTCAGGTCAATTTATGTTTGGGGTGATGTTGAGTTGGGTCAAAACTAGGTCTAATTGTCTAACATGCATCTTGATTTAAGTCGGTTTTGAGTTGGCCAACTTGTCGGGTTAAATCCGGGTTACTAGATTGTGTTGGGTAGCTATTCGATAAACACTTTTTTCAATAAAAATTATACGAAAATATAATTTGATAATATATTTTCGTTATCGTGTATGACAAAGGGTGGACACCTGATCGATCCAAATACCCGGATATGTGAAAATAAGATTTTAGAAACCCCCGATTCGGATGAATGTCCAAAACCTTTTTTGATGGAATGGATTGTAACACCCCAAATCCGTAGGACTCGAGGTGCTACTGGCTAGGATCTCACAATGGATCTTAACCCTAGTTTGACAACAAGTTCACTGAATCTTACAACAAGGCACCAATAGATTAAAACAAAACATAAAACTGGTGTATATATGTATATATATATATATATATATATATATATATATATATATATATATATATATATATATATATATATATATATATATATATATATATCAAAAAGGTGATACAAAGTACTGCTGAGTACAAAGTCAAAACAGAAATCCATACAACATAAATAACCCATCCCACGATATCGCCCAATGTACGGAACCCTCAACAGATCACCCCTCTAGATCACTCTGCAACTCTCCTAACCTGCAAAGGATCTACAACACGGTATAAAACCGTTAGCTAACCATACATATATATAAGAAGATGCTAGAGCACAAACACACATCAGAAATTATAACATATCAACATGCGTTCACACATTTACCCGGTTTATTATCTTTAATAAGTCCTAACACTCAATCGTATAAATAGATATATATGAATATACGCGACACGAGGAATGTATATAACCCTCGTCTCTGCGTGCAATAGCTAGCTGGAGTGGTATCAGCGCACTTTCCCGTATACCATATGGAGTGGTAGGTGCCCTTCCCGTATACCAGGTCTAACTAGCTTACAGAGAACTTCCCAGACTCCACTACGGGATGAAAGGTAAGTTGTCACAACCACTACAATGGGCGGTCAATATAACATAGGTCGGTAATGAACCATATTGCATGCTATAAAGCATATAACAAACACCACTCAAGCATACATCCAATATAAGGATAGTAGCTAAGTAAGTCCTATGGACTTACCTCAATCTCAGAAGTAGTATCACTACGATCAGCTCTCACTCAGGTCCACTCCAAATTGGAGGACAACACGGCTATACAAGGCATACATACATATATATATATATATATATATATATATATATATATATATATATATATATATAACTTCTATCACACGAAGGGGTCACACCTAGACCCAAGGGATCCATAAGGATCATATCCAACTCGTAAACCTCAAAGCCGTAACCGGCATATCTATATCATACTCATCAACATCCGATACCTAGCATGGTACTAAGTCCCTCATACTAAGAAAGGAAAGGAGCTACCCAACTATAGGTAGTCCCGGGACAAGACGCACCTGCGTGATCAAGGGACGCAGGGGCAGAATAGACAACTTGCAGGCGCGGCAGGGAGCAGCCGCAGGCGCGGTGACAAGGAACGCAGGCAAGGAGCGGGCGCTGCGGCACGGCTTCCAGGCGCGGGGGCGGCGACGATGTAGAAAGCGATCTCGCGGCTTCTCTTCGGCTCTTCACGTGATCAAATCACGTCTTCTCTCATCCAAATTCACACCCATACATATACATACACAAACCAACATCACTCTATGATCAAAACAACTAATCCTAAGCTAAGGGAGGAAGAATCAAAGAAAAGAGAAGAAGAACAAGGAGCAAGAAGCTTACCACAGTTGTGGTTAACTAAGGAACTGATCACCAACAACCCTACTGGCTTCCAAGCACAGCAACACACATCACTAGCATCAACATCATCAAAGCCACATCAAATCTCTTCCAAAACCAAGGAGAACAACACAAGATCAAGATGGAGGAAGGAGAAGCAAGGAGGACGTGCAAGGCTGGAGTGAGAATGAAATGGAACCCTTGCTCAGCAAGGTAAAACGGAAGAAGTAAGGTGAAAGGTAAAGCACGGTCAACCGGTCAATAAAACCGACTGCAGCCGCAAGAAACCGCGGGGGCGGTTCCCTGGGCCGCAGTAGCGGAAACCCGCAGGGGCGGCAGACATGCCCGCGGGTGCAGCAAAGCCGAACTAGGTCCAAGAAGACTAAGGCTCTTACATCTCACCCTCCTAAAAACAAGTTTCGTCCCGAAACTTATAAAATCCTCAAACCACCCGGACTCACAAGCCGAGGTACCACTCTCTCTCTATAACCTCAACATAAGCATGGAGGAAACCATCAACTCCAGCAACAAGATACTAACCAAGGCATAGAGGAAAACTATCTCTAGCCGAACCATAACATTTCACAAGGCATAGAGGAATCACATCTCTAGCCATAACATACTCATAACAAAAAGGCATGGAGGAAAAACATCTCCAGCAACACTATGTCCATCAAAATAGCATGGAGGAATAACATCTCCACCTGAATCCTAAACGTATCACAATAGCATGGAGGAAAGAGCCATCTCCAGCTATAAACAAGAATCATACTAGCACAACAAGATCTAATAAGATCATAATCACCTCAAAGCTAGTATGAAAATAAACACATCATAACATATAAGCACATAATACTCACCAAGATAGTACTAAGATCTACTCGGTGATCCTACTTGTGCATCTAACTCAACATAGAACTCTGGATAGTTCCTCTGGATACTATCCTCAGTCTCCCATGTTGCCTCATCAGGTCCTCGTCTCGACCACTGTATCCTCAGCATAGGAATGTCCTTCGAACGCAGACGTCTCATACCTCGTTCTAGGACTGCAATAGGATGCTCAACAAAAGTGTGGTCCGACTCGACCACCAAATCCTCATAACTCACAATGTGTCTCGGATCTGGTATGTACTCCCTCAGCTGAGACACGTGAAATACAGGGTGAACACCCTCTAATCTCGGAGGCAAGGCTAATCTGTAAGCTGCGCTCCCAACCCGATCCAGAATCTCGAACGGTCTGACATATCGGGGGCTCAACTTCCCCTTAATGCCAAAACGCCTAACACCTCGTGTCGGGGACACTCTCAGCCATACATGGGCTCCAACTCTGAACTCTAGAGGTCTACGCCTCCTATCAGCACAAGACTTCTGACGGCTCTGCACAGTTAGCATCCGCTCTCTAATCAGTGCTACTCGAGCCACATCATCCTGAATCTGATCATGTGTCAAACCACTAACACTGCTCTGCTCATCCCAACATAATGGGGTACGGCATCTCTGTCCATATAGTGCCTCATATGGGGCCATCCCAATAGATGCATGCCAGCTGTTGTTGTATGAGAACTCAACAAGTGGGAGATGATCCGTCCACACTTGTCCCCAATCCAACACACAAGCTCGCAGCATATCCTCCAAGGTCTGAATGGTCCTCTCTGATTGACCATCTATCTGAGGATGGAACGCAATTGTGAAGTGCAAACTCGTCCCCAGGGCAGTCTGAATGCTGCCAAAATCTCGAGGTAAATCGTCCATCTCTGTCTGAGACGATCGTCCTCGGTACACCATGGAGTCTCACTATCTGCCTAGTGTACTCCTCAGCTAATCTGCTCAACGGCCATGTCTCCCTAATAGGAATGAAACGTGCCGTCTTCGTCAATCTGTCCAGAATAACCCAGATAGCATCAAAACTCCGGCTCAGCCTCAGCCCGGTCACAAAATCCATGGTGACGTCCTCCCACTTCCTCTGTGGAACAGGAAGTGGATGGAGCTCACCTCCAGGCCTACAATGCTCTATCTTGACTTGCTGGCAGGTCGCACACTGTGCCACAAATCTGGCCACATCGGGCTTCAGCCCTCCCCACCAATATAGACGTCTCAAATCCTGATACATCTTACTCGTACTTGGATGTACAGAGTAAGGTGTACAGTGAGCCTCCTGTAAAATCCTCTATCTCAACTCCGCGTCAGCAGGTACACAGATGCGACCGCGGCGCCTCAAAACTCCATCTACTTCTAGCAGGAATTGTGGTGCCTCATCCCGAGACATCCTATCTCGTATCCTCAGTAGTGTCGGGCAGGTCTCCTGCTTATGATGGATCTCACCCAACAAATTAGGAAGCACCTCTAATGTACGCAGCTGGGCATCCTCATTAGGAAACTGGATGTCCAACTCTAACCAGATCAAGTCTCTCTGTAGCTGATGCTGAACTGTCAGCCTCGCAATTGCCTTCTCTCGAGACGTCTTCCTGCTCAGGGCGTCGGCGACGACGTTCGCCTTCCTTGGATGGTACAAAATCTCTAAATCAAAGTCCTTGATCAACTCGAGCCACCTACGCTTGTGGTTATTCAATTCCCGCTGCGTGAAAATGTACTTCAGACTCTTATGGTTTGTGAAGATCTGAGATGTAGCACCATACAGGTAATGTCTCCAGATCTTCAGTGCATGAACTACTGCTGCCAACTCCAGATCCTGAGTCGGGTAGTTATCCTCATACGTCTTCAGCTATCGAGACGAATATGCTATCACCCTGCCTCTCTGCATCAAAACACATCCCAAGCCTAGCTTGGATGCATCACTGTAAACCACAAAATCCTCAGTATCCTCTGGCTGTGCCAAAATAAGAGCAGAAGTCAGACGTCTCTTCAGCTCCTCAAAACTCTGCATACACTGATCAAACCACACAAATCTTGTAGTCTTCCTCAGCAAACTCGTTAGTGGACGGGCAATCACAGAAAATCCCTCCACAAAGCGTCTGTAATATCCGGCTAGGCCAAGGAAGCTACGTACTTCCTTGATGTTCGTCGGTGTCGTCCAAGCTGCTACAACCTCTATCTTCGCTGGATCCACCTTGATCCCTTCAGCTGAAACTACATGACCCAGGAATGCTACCTCTGGCATTCAGAACTCACACTTAGAGAACTTAGCATAAAGTTCTCTATCCCGCAAAACCTGCAATACAATCCTCGGATGTCCTGCATGCTCCTCTCTACTACGAGAGTATACCAGAATGTCATCTATAAAGACCACCACAAACTGATCCAGGAAGTCGATGAAGATACTGTTCATCAACTCCATAAAGACGGTTGGGGCATTCGTAAGCCCAAATGGCATCACTACAAACTCGTAGTGGCCATATCTGGTCTGGAATGCTGTCCTGTGCACATCTTGCTCTCTCACCCTCAGCTGGTGATATCCTGAACGCAGATCAATCCTGGAGAACACAGTCGCTCCCTGTAGCTGATCTAATAAATCATCAATACGAGGCAGTGGATACTTGTTCTTGATGGTCACCTTGTTCAACTCTCTGTAATCTATACATAACCTCAGTGATCCGTCCTTCTTCCGTACGAAGAGGACAGGTGCTCCCCATGGGGACACACTAGGGCGAATGAAGCCCTTCTCAGCCAACTCCTTGAGTTGCTTCTTCAGCTCCAGCATCTCGAAAGGCGCCATCTGGTATGGGGCCATCGAGATCGGTCTAGTAATAGGCTCTAAATCAATCCCAAAATCCACACTCCTCTGAGGCGGCAAACAGGAAGGCTCAGCAAAAACATCTATGAACTCACAAACAACTAGGATGTCCTCAAGCTGGACTCTCCCCCTCCTTCATGGCATAACACCAGAAGGCATCACAACCCTGTGCAATCAGCCTCGCTGCACGTATAACACTAATAACCATGCTTGTCTTCCCAAGGTCCCAACCTCGGAAAACCTCTAGCTAACCATACACATATATAAGAGTACTGCTAAGTACAAAGTCACTAATAATCATGCCTGTCTTCCCAAGGTCCCAAGGCACCAATAGATTAAAACAAAACATAAAACTGATATATATATATATATATATATATATATATATATATATATATATATATATATATATATATCAAAAAGGTGATACAGAGTACTGTTGAGTACAAAGTCAAAACAAAAATCCGTACAACATAAATAACCCATCCCACGATATCGCCCAATGTACGGAACCCTTAGCAGATCACCCCTCTGGATCACTCTGCAGCTCTCCTAACCTGCAAAGGATCTACAACACGGTATAAAACCATTAGCTAACCATACACATATATAGAAGAAGATGCTAGAGCACAAACACACATCAGAAATTATAACATATCAACATGCTTTCACACATTTACTCGGTTTATTATCTTTAATAAGTCCAAACACTCAATCGTATAAATAGATGTATATGAATATACGTGACACGAGGAATGTATATAACCCTCGCCTCTGCGTGCAATAGCTAGCTGGAGTAGTATCAGTGCACTTTCCCGTATACCATATGGAGTGGTAGGTGCCCTTCCCGTATACCAGGTCTAACTAGCTTACAGAGAAGTTTCCAGACTCCACTACGGGATGAAAGGTAAGTTGTCACAGCCACTACAATAGGCGGTCAATATAACATAGGTCGGTAATGAACCATATCGCATGCTATAAAGCATATAACAAACACCACTCAAGCATACATCCAATATAAGGATAGTAGCTAAGTAAGTCCTATGGACTTACCTCAATCTCCGAAGTAGTATCACTACGATCAGCTCTCACTCAGGTCCACTCCAAACTGGAGGACAACACGGCCTATACAAGGCATACATATATATATCAAACTCCTATCACACGAAGGGGTCACACCTAGACCCAAGGGATCCATAAGGATCATATCCAACTCGTAAACCTCAAAGTCGTAACCGACATATCTATATCTTACTCATCAACATCCGATACCTAACATGGTACTAAGTCCCTCATACTAAGAAAGGAAATGAGCTACGCACCTATAGGTAGTCCCGGGACAAGACGCACCTGCGTGATCAAGGGACGCAGGGGCGGAATAGACAACCCGCAGGGGCGGAATAGACAACCCGCAGGCGCGGCAAGGAGCAGCGGCATGCGCGGTGACAAGGAATGCAGGCAACGCAGGCAAGGCGCGGGCGATGGCGCGGGCGCTGCGGCACGGCTTCCGCAGGGGTGGTGGCTTCCAGGTGCGGGGGCGGCGACGATGCAGAAAGCGATATCGCGGCTTCTCTTTGGCTCTTCACGTGATCAAATCACTTCTTCTCTCATCCAAATTCACACCCATACATATACATACACAAACCAACATCACTTTATGATCAAAACAACTAATCCTAAGTTAAGGAAGGAAGAATCAATGAAAAGAGGAGAAGAACAAGGAGCAAGAAGCTTACCACAGTTGTGCTTAGCTAAGGAACTAATCACCAACAACCCTACTGGCTTCCAAGCACAACATCATCAAAGCCACATCAAATCTCTTCCAAAACCAAGGAGAACAACACAAGATCAAGATGGAGGAAGGAGAAGCAAGGAGGACGTGCAAGGCTGGAGTAGGAATGAAATGGAACCCTTGCTCAAGGTAAAACGGAAGAACTAAGGTGAAAGGTAAAGCACGGTCAACCGGTCAATAAAACCGGTTGCAGCCGCAAGAAACCGCGGGGGTGGTTCCCTGGGCCGCGGGAGCGGAAACCCGCTGGGGCGACATACATGCCCGCGGGTGCGGCAAGACCAAACTAGGTACAAGAAGACTAAGGCTCTTACATGGATATATCTGGATGATCCGGACTCTATAACCTGGTATCCGAAAATGAATTTAGCTAGATATTATCGATGGATCTTTGGGTGATTTGTTTGATCTGAATGAATTTAGCCTGATCCGAATGATCCATTTGATTGAAAAAGACTTTAATCGGATTCGGATATCAATCTTATTTAATTATTTCAGATATCCAATCGATTCATTTGATCCAGATATTTTGTTAATGATAATTAAATTATAAAGGTGTAACTTAACACTAGATCATGAATTTATGATATATGAAAAAGGAGAATCGATTATCATTTTAGGTTTGAATTAATGTAGTTTGATTCATTTTTTGTTGGGCCGTAAAGTTTTCGGATCGAGTTACTTCGGGTTTTCGAATAAAGGTCATTTTTCAAGTTCAGGATATTTATGATTCCAGATTATGACAGTTTCAATCGATTCGGTCTGTATATACTCTTGTTCGAAAAAAATGGGTCTTAGACAGATTCAGACCTAGGTACGTCGGTTTCACAGATCGTCATGTTTTACTAGCTTCATGCATGCATACGCCTTGACTCATTCCTATCACATTTTTAACTGTATACAAGGACTTTTGAGTTAGTAATTTACATGGTCTTAGTCACATTTATATTCATATCTTTCATTTTGGTGAGTAAAGTTCTATTCTTCTATACAAGAAGGAAGTAAATTATGCGCGGATATTTCCTAGAAGTATAGCATTCTAAAGCATGCATCAAAAGAAAAAAAAAACTAGAACATGTAATAGAAGAAATGACGAGCTTGTTAGCAACACCCTTAACTTTTCTGAAAATATGGACAATAACAAATATACATATCATCCCCATAACAAAAAGAGTAAATTGCGGAAAATAACCTAACCTTTTGGGGGTGTTGCGGTCTATGGCCTAACCTTTTAAAAATGCAACCAAAAACCCAACGTATACAATTTGTTGTAAATTTTAGCCTATCCTTGCCGCAAGTAAATTTTCCGGTGAAAGTGATGAGGTGTCTGATGAGGTGTATGTGAGTCATCTTCTTTCTTTAAGGACTGGATAAATAGCGAAAAATACAAACCTTTTGGGAGTGTTGTTGTATCTAGCTTAACCATTAAAAATGAAAATAAAAACCAACCTATACTATTTATAACAATACCCTACCAAAAACCTCTATAACAAATCATCCTCAAGCTAATTATCCGATTAGTGTGATGTTATTTTCATATGTACGACATAATACATTCTCAAACTTTCATATGAATGCATGACATGCTTATCTACAAATGCGTATCTGATACAAAAATAAAAGGAACCCCAATAATGGTTTTATAACAAAAAGAAACAGCTTCTTTCAAATAGGATAAAATAATCCGACAATAAAATACAGAAAATCATCACCTACACTGCCACACATCAGTAGCAAGATACCATCCAAACATAAGATTAGTAAATGCAGAAAAACATCGTCTAAACAAGAAAAAAAATTAAACATCTTAATCGAGTGGTAGGAGGAGCGACAATAAATGATCATTGTTGTGATGGCCCGTGAGCAGAGTTTACCTGAGAGAACAAAACATTACCGGGTAGTCTAGGCTATCAAACAAACACATGTTAGCTATAAATTTGTTCAAGTTTTTTTATTTATGTATAAATGTGTTAGAATACTCACATTTACGTGTGCACGATCGGTATCATGAGTAAAATATATGTCCATGCCTCTAGAGATCGTTTCATTGTGGTGTAGAACACTATTGGTACCTTTCCTCGGTCTACCTTTCCGGGTCTTTTGGTTGTCCATGAAAGATATATATTTTACTCATGGAAAATATATATTTTTCGCTATTTATCCAGTCATTAAAGAAAGAAGATGACTCACATATACCTCATCAGACAACTCATCACTTTTACCGGAAAATTTGCCGGCGGCAAGCATAGGCTAAAATTTACAACATATTGTATACGTTAGATTTTTATTTGCATTTTTAAAAAGTTAGACCATAAACCGCAACACCCCAAAAGATTAGGTTATTTTCCGCAATTTACCCTAACAAAAATAATCCAAACATAGTTATTTGTGTAATATTTATGGCCTAACAAACCAAATTGGTTACAGCAACAACTCTGGCGAAATCTACGGCTAAATTGATGGTTTTGCTGCCGAGCTATGATGACTTTGACACTTATTTTAGTTGAACAAAGCCATATTATTATAATAATTTTTTTTTTAATTTTCAAATAAAATTTATTAAAAACATTCTCTGAAAATATTTTTATTGAAAATAAAAGAATCAAGTTTTTCCATTACATTAATTAGGGGTGTCAATGAGGCCGGAAATTCCGAATTTTCGTTGAGGTTACCATGGAGACTCTGGATGGAAAAATAAAATGGAAAATGGGCCGTTAATTTGACTCTAATTATCATCCACAATGTTGCAAAGAAATGAACCGGTCAATTTGTTCGGACATATCTTTTTACACGACAAATATTATAGATTTAACTCCCAAAAACAAATTTGTATCTTGTGAGAATTCCTCCGTTATTGCTTGAGAGGTCAATAGGTCTTACCACTGACAGTTCGTCTATTAAAATACACTGCATCTTCTCAATAAATCTCAATACTACGTTGCTGGACTTTGAATGCTTCTTTTTCATTCCATGCCAAATTTTCTATCCCTAAATATACGTCAATTTCTTTTTAGATCACTGCAAACCCATTTGTTGTGGAATTTCACTTGGGAAAACAATACTTTAAGTAGAAAATAAATGGGGACGAGGGTGGATGAGATGATACTTGTTGTAAATTCGAGTTTTATGGAAGACGAAAAAATGAAAGTTTTTAGAAAATAAATGATCCCTTAGGGTTTCATATTAATTATTGTTCGAGGAGATACTAATTACAACCCTATAAACGATTTATTTATAAACCATTTTTTAGGGTTTCTTTCGCTTGTTGTCTAAAGTATCGGGTTGGAACGAGGTTAGCTCATGCTCGCTCAAGAAGGGTCCTATTTGCCGGTACTTCTTAATTTTAAATTAATTATGACAAGGATGAAAATCATCCTTACACAAGCATGTACACGTTTATTGGTTTTGCCCTGATCTGTGTCCTCTCTCGTCTCCATTGGGCATTTCCAATTGGAAAATAAAATGGGAATAACTATTGTTAATTAACTATTTTTAATATAAATTGTCGGTATTTATACTAATCTATTGTTATATTAGATTAATATTTCTTTCTTTTTTAGTCAAAATATATTTTTATACAAGCGCATATATTTAACACATGTGAATTTGTAAATAGGATATACAACAAGAAAACTCGACAACAAATAAAAAAAAAATTACGTAGGGATGGGAATTTTCGAACTGTGATGAATCCAAGCAAGGATGAGAATGTATTGCATTTGTGGACCGGATGATTATTGGACAAATAATGTCAATAATAGTTGCTAAGCTCCACTAATGAGTTTGTGTTGACTTCCCATTTAATATGACTTCAATGCGTAATAATTTCAATAAAATATGAGAATTCCATCTAGCAAAATATAGTTATTAAAAAAGTATAAAAAAAATGTTTAATTGTTCAGATAGTAATGAATATATCTATATATATACCCAAATACTTGACATTCAAAAATCAAAAGCCACAACAATGGTCTTCCATTTTTCTTTAACCATTCTTAGCCTAATACTCGTCGTTCTAACTCTATGCACCATCGTATACACCAATGAGTGTGAGGAAAGAGAGAGAATTGCACTTCTCGATTTCAAGACAAGTTTTACATCATCTCCTCAAAATTATGGAAAACTTACCTCTTGGAGTTCTAATGAGAATGCAAATAATTGTTGTTTTTGGGAGGGGATTACATGTGATGACTCTACAAACCGAGTTGTATTTCTAGATCTTTCTCATCAACACTTACAAAGCAATCATCTTCGACCTTCCTTACTTGAATTACATTATTTGAGAATCTTGGATCTTAGCGGCAATAATTTTGCTATCAAAATCCCAAACTTCATTGGATCTCTAAAAAAGTTGACATTTCTTAATCTTGAGGATGCCGGATTTTTCGGTATAATTCCTCCTCAACTTGGTAACCTCACTAGCATCCAATATTTATACCTTGGCTCAAGTAAGGTTTCTGCTCACAATTTTCAATGGCTTTCATTTCTCTCTTCCTTAAAGAACTTTGATATGAGTTATGTCAACTTTAGTGAAGCGAGAGATTGGATTTTAGCCATAACAAAGTGACAAGGCTTATTTCCTAAGGTCGTTATTATAAGCTTATCAAGTTAAATCCGAACTTAATACTAACCAATGTATAGTGATTAAGTAAGGGTCGAACCCAAGGGAGTTGAACAAGTTTCTATTCAATTTTAGTTATTGATTTGGTAACAAAGGGGGGGGGGGGGATTTGGATTGTTTAAAACAAGACAAAGACAATTATAATGTTGGTGAAAACAAGATTGATTTAAGAACTACACTAGGTAGGATCTTAGCATACATGTAAATTGGTTGGTTATTTTTAGAAGTATTCAATATTTGTTCTCATCTTGATCGTATTTATGCATTAAGCCAACTAAGTTATACAACTTAGGTGATCAAACTAAGTAGAAAATAAACATGCAAACTAAGTTAAATACAAGGAATATAACACAAAATATATTGAATAAAACTTCTATTTAAAAAGAACTTACAACCACTTTATAATGCAGCTTCAATCCACCCAATGTAGCCAATGGAGTTTAGAAACTCATTACAAAGAACACTATGAATATAGAGGTTTTTGTGTGGAAAATGAGATGATAATACCTATAGCCAAGGGCTCTATTTATACTACAAAATGCATTAAAAAGGAGTAAAGAGGCTGTGCTAACAACCACCATTAAGGGTGAATTAAAGTGGTTGCAGACAGCCACAATAATGTCCTTAAAGTCGTCGAAAACAGCCGAGTAAAAGCCTCTGACGCTAACCCGCACCCGCGGCCAAGGGCGCCGCGGGGGCGGTTTAGGCAAAAACGTTCCAACTTCTTCTTGGCCGCGGGGGCGGCTCGTCATACCCGCGGGGGCGGGTCCTTGAATGCTCTTGAAACGTCTGACTCTTTAACTTCGTAACGCTTCTGGTGAGAATCCGCAGGGGCGGCCCAGAGTTACCGCGGGGGCGGTGACACTGGATCTTCGGCTTCACAAGGCCGCTGGCATGGCCGCAGGCAAGGGCGCTGGGGCGCCGTCTTCGCTTCGTCAGGCTGGGTCACCGCAGGGGCGGACAGGGTTGGCCGCGGGGGCGGTGACATGTCTCTTCATGGCCGCGGGCGAAGACGGCGGCTGCGGCTCTTGGTGGTGGTCTTCATGGTTGACACCGCAGGTGCGGACTGGAGAGTCCGCGGGGGCGGTGACAGGCTTGTCTTGGCCGCGGGCGTTGACGCAGGCAGCGGCACTCATCTGTGTTGTCACCGTGGGGGCGGACAGAGGATGCCGCGGGGGGCGGTGTGCACCAGAATCTGAACTTCGATGATTTTCTTCAACTCCTAAGTATTGCTAATACCTTCTTTTGCTTCAATTTGAATCTTTTATCTGGATCACAGTATTAGCAATATAAACTGACTCAAAAACATAAAAACGACTCTAAAAGCTACCTAAAATGATAGTGATTCCATCACCTATCAAACTCCCCCATACTTAGACTCTTTACTCGTCCCGAGTAAACAACACATCAAACAATTCAGCTTACAAGCCTCAGGAAGTATGGCGTAGTATAAAAGATGAGGAACAAAAGAGAAAAAAAAAACAAAGAAAATGAGAGAAAAGAAAAAGAAAAGAGAAGGAAATATGAGAAAATGTGAGAAAAACTACCATCCTTATTGCTCCAAGAGTGACCTACCCGGACATCCTCCTTATGACTCCCCTTCTTATGTCGCCAACGCCGGAAGGAGAACCTACACTCGATATCGCTCATTTTGCCAAGGAGCCCTTTCGGGTTTTCACCTTGCCACTCTTTTTTTTTTTTTTTTTTTTTTTTTTTCATTGATGATCTCACCAAAAGTCTCACCTCCCTCAAGTCCAATTTTGCACCAACCTAGAGTTGGTCGGACTACCTTCTTTTTACCTAAACCGCCCTTTTCGGGTTTTCGGTTTATCCAAGGATTTCCTTGCCTTTTTCTCAATTCTTTTGGCTTTTTCTCTCTTTTTTCTTTTTTTTTTTTTTCTTTGAAATGAATTACAAAGCTGAATTTAAATCAAATTCAAATGACTAGAAAAATTAAACAAACTCAAAAAAACATACATGATAAATACCCTCCCCCATACTTGAAGAACGCTTTGCCCTCAAAGTGTGAAAATGAAAGCAAAGATAATAAATGGAGAAGGGCAAGAGATGTGGCTCACTAGTGGGATGGTCCGGCTGGACCATCCGGACCGTGCTCCGGAGGATACGGGAAGTGGCTGAAAAAGTGCTCCTGACGCTGGTACAAGCCGTCAAGGCGGGCCTGCTGTGCGTCCATCCTCGCCGCGTAAGAGGTCTCAAAGTTGGCTTGCCAAGCCAACTGCTGAGCCTCCATCCTCCTCTCAAAATCTGCCTGCCACGCCTGCTGCTGCTCGAGCATAGTCGTCTGGTAGCCGGTCTGCCACTGCTGATGCTGCGTGGTCAGAGCCGCCATCTGAGCGAGCAGGCTGGCGTGAGCGGGGTCATCCTCTGCCGCCGCGGTGGGCATCTCCTCATCGACGGACATGTGGTCCTCCTGTGGGACCCTACTGGAGCTCGCCGCGTGCCGCTCAATAATAGCGACTTGTGATCGCCTCGGGATGGTGGGGTCAGCGGCGATGTAGAGATCGGAGAGCTCATCTCCTAATGGTAGCGGCCGGGGGAGGTAGATGATGTGACTCCCATCTGAAAAAGATGACCAGAAGAGGTTTTCACCATCTCTCCTCAGGAGCTTGCACCGCCGAAGAAGGGCCTCGTCATAAAATGGGATCGCCATCCCATCCTCTAGCTCGGACAAATCCATGACTTGCTCCGCAATAAGGGAGATGATCCCACCTCCTACAATGTCTCGCGGTTCATCCTTCCTAATCCGCCTCAAAGCGGAGAAGAAGAGACTCATCCAATCTGGCACGATGTCACATGTCGCAACACAGGAGTAAAGCAAGTAAAGGTCCTTGAGGGCGACCTTGTTCTCCTCTTTGTGTCCACAGAAGACACACATGAGGATCTTGGACAGGAGCCTCAAAGAGGGGTGAGTGAGTTTGTTGTTGTACTCACCCCCCGTTCGAAAGTTAGAGCCGGTAGCCGCTTGCCAAAAGTCCACTAAATCTTGTGTAGGAGGTCCCTCCCACCATTGATCCGAAGGGTTCTTAGACACCCCAAAGGCCTCCTGTAACTGAGAGAGGTTGACTGTGTACTTCCTCTTGTTGAATTTAAAAGTGAGGCCGACACAAGCGTGGTCCTCTAACTCCGTGGTAAATGTAGCCAAGAACTGTCTGGTCAGTTCGGGGTACGTTTTGGCACTCCTTTCAAGTAAATCCCCGATCCCAGCATGGTCGAGGAAAGATTTCATGCTTTCCAACATGCCCAATTGTTCCAAAGTCGGAATGTGCAAAAACCGAGTGGCAAAGACTTGCCGGTTTTGCACAATCTCATATCGAGCTTTCTCCCTATCAGTCATCTTATATTTTCGTGTGGCATCCATTCTAATCACAATTCCAATTAAAAGAATTAGAATTTCACAAAGAAAAGGGAGTAGACGACCTTCTGTTTTTATCCGCAGGGGCGGTGGAGCTGAGCCGCGGGGGCGGAGCGAGGGTGGCGCAGGAGCGGCGAGAACGAGGCGGCGCAGGGAAGGTGTGGCTGGGTGGCGCTGGGGCGTGAGAGTGAGGGAGAGTGAGGGTGTTGAGAGAGGGAAATGTGAGGAGGAGTGAGAAAAGTGAGTGGGTTAGGGATTTAAAATCCCGATCCTAATTTTTTTTTCTTTTATGGGTTTTACCGGCAGGGGCGGTGACTTGTCACCGCGGGGGCGGTGACAAGGGAAGTGGAGACGCAGGCCCAGCGCTGGGTGCGGCGCTGGGAGCGCTCGTTCAAGGAAAAACCGCGGGAGCGGGGGTCTGTCACCGCGGGGGCGGTGACAGCGTGGTGCTTCCGCTGGCAAGGCCGCTGGAGGCGGGCTTGGAGCGCTGGTTCACCGCGGGGGCGGTGACTTTGGGGCCGCGGGTGCGGTTTCCTTGACAGAATGTTAAAACCTCCTTTTCTCTTATTTTCTCGGGTTGCCTCCCGAGCAGCGCCTTTGTTTTACGTCGTTGGCTCGACGTAAGGGCTTCAATTCTCTGCTTAGGCTTCCTCCAAGACCATCTCATCGATCGGATCATTTTTGATTCCTTCGTGGTATGGCTTGAGCCTTTGTCCATTGACTTTGAAGATTTTGTGTGTTTGTGGATCGTAGAGATCCACCGCACCATGTGGATGAACTTCGGCTATGACGTACGGACCTGTCCATCTTGAGCGAAGCTTTCCTGCAAAAAGTTTTAAACGTGATTGAAATAAAAGGACTTTACTACCCGCTTGGAAGTCCTTTCGGAGGATATTCCGGTCATGCCACGCCCTGGTTTTTTCCTTGTATGCTGTGGCATGGTCATATGCATCGAGCCTCAATTCTTCAAGCTCTTGCAATTGGAGTTTCCGGAATTCTCCAACTTCATTCATGTTCATGTTGCACTTTTTGACCGCCCACCAAGCCTTGTGTTCTAGCTCCACCGGTAGGTGACACGCCTTTCCAAACATAAGCCGGAATGGTGACATCCCAATTGGGGTCTTGTACGCCGTGCGGTATGCCCACAAGGCATCGTTGAGCCTTAAGCTCCAATCCTTCCTTCCGGGGGTAACCGTCTTTTCAAGGATCGTCTTGATCTCTCGATTTGACACTTCCGCTTGCCCATTGGTTTGTGGGTGGTACGCCGTGGAAACCCGTTGGTGAACATGATACTTCTTGAGGAGGGCGGTGATCGTCTTGTTGCAAAAGTGCGTTCCTCTATCGCTTATCAAAGCTTTAGGGATGCCGAATCTTGCAAAGATGGTATCCTTAAGAAAATCTGCCACAACTTTAGAGTCATCAGTTTTGGTGGCCTTTGCTTCCACCCACTTGGAAACATAGTCCACCGCAAGTAATATATAAATATTCCCAAAGGAGTTAGGAAAGGGGCCCATAAAATCTATTCCCCAAACGTCAAAAATTTTACAAAAAATAAGCGACGATTGAGGCATTTCATTTCTCCTAGAGATATTACCTATCCTTTGACACCTATCACACACTTTACAAAACGCATAAGCATCTCGAAAAATGTGTGGCCAAAAGAAACCAGCTTCTAGTACCTTCCTAGCCGTTTTGGTTAGCCCCAAAATGACCTCCACATGCTTCGGAATGACAAAATGATAGGACAGATTGTACCTCGTTGTCCGGAATGCAACGTCGAATTACTTGATCACTACAATGTTTCCACAAGTAGGGATCGTCCCAAACATAGTGCCTAGCCTCGGCTTTCACCTTTTCCCTCTGAGCTTTTGGTGAAATCTGGTGGATACTCGCCTCTCACAAGAAAGTTCACGAGGTCAGCAAACCACGGCTTAAAGGAATGGAGCTTACACAACACGTCTGCAGGGTATTCCGCTGGGGCGGCCAAATCACGCCGCAGGGGCGGGTTGCCGCGGGGGCGGTCCTCTTCGGCCGCGGGTGCGGTTACACAACAGAGAGTTGTGTAGAAGGTATCGTCCGGGAAACTTCCTAGACTGGCCTTTCCTTCTGCTGGATCTTCCTCCTCTAATATCAACCGACTTAGGTGATCAGCCACAAGGTTCTCCGCTCCTTTCTTGTCCCGGATTTCTAAGTTAAACTCACTTAGAAGTAGGACCCAACGAATCAACCTTGGCTTGGTCTCCTTCTTAGTCATGAGATAGCGTAACGCTGCATGGTCAGTGTACACTATTACCTTGACACCTAGCAAGTACTGGCCTGAATTTTTCCAGGGCAAAGACCACGGCCAACATTTCCTTTTCGGTGGTAGAGTAGTTCCTTTGAGCTCCGTTCAAGGTCATTGATGCGTAGTGGATTACATGTGAAGCTTTCCCGTCCTTTTGTCCCAAAACCGCCCCTACAGCGTAATCACTAGCGTCACACATTATCTCAAATGGCTTCTCCAAATTCGGTGATTGGATTATTGGAGCACGTGTGAGGCATTCTTTCAATGTGTCAAAGGCCTTCTTGCATTCCTCATCTACTATGAAAGTGGCATCCTTCTTCAAAAGTTCACACAACGGTGCGGAGATCTTTGAGAAATCCTTGATGAACCGCCGGTAAAACCCTGCATGACCTAAAAAGGATCGGATTTCACGCACATTAGTAGGATAAGGTAAAGTTTGGATAACATCAATTTTAGCTTTGTCTACTTCTATTCCTTTAGATGAGATTATGTGGCCTAGTACAATTCCTTGCTCCACCATAAAATGACATTTTTCAGAATTGAGAACTAAGTTGGTTTCTACACATCTTTTAAGAACAAGGTTTAAGTGTCCTAGACATGCATCAAAACTATTTCCATGAACGGTGAAATCATCCATAAAAATTTCAATAAAGTTTTCAATGTATTCAGAAAAAATACTTATCATGCACCGTTGGAAGGTGCCGGGAGCATTACATAGTCCAAATGGCATTCTACGGTACGCAAAAGTGCCAAAAGGACATGTAAAGGTTGTTTTCTCTTGATCCTCCGGGGCTATGGCTATTTGAAAATAACCTGAATACCCATCTAAGAAACAGTAGTAAGGGTGTCCCGCAAGACGTTCAAGCATTTGATCGATAAATGGGAGAGGGAAGTGGTCCTTTCTAGTTACCGTGTTCAACTTACGGTAGTCGATACAAACCCTCCATCCGGTTTGAGTCTTACTTGGCACCATTTCTCCATGTTGGTTCTCCACCATGGTGATTCCTCCCTTTTTCGGAACAACTTGTGTTGGACTAACCCATTTGCTATCCGAGATTGGAAAAATCATGTCCGCTTGAAGGAGCTTCAAAACTTCCTTTTTCACAACATCCATCATGGGCGGGTTGAGCCGCCTTTGAGGTTGCCTTGAGGGTTTTGCATCTTCCTCAAGGAGGATCCGGTGCATGCAAGTGGAGGGACTAATCCCTTTTATGTCCGCTATAGTCCACCCAAGAGCCGTCTTGTGCTCTTTAAGCATTTCCACCAACTTCTCTTCTTGTTGAGGAGACAACTTGCTAGAAACAATTACGGGCAATGTGTCATTGTCTCCAAGGAATGCATATTTGAGATGTTGGGGAAGTTCCTTTAGTTCTATCTCCGGGGCCTGCACAATTGAAGGAACAAGCTTCTCGCTTGGAGGTTAGTAGAGTGGGCCCAATGGCCAAAGGTGTGATGGGGAGCCTTGTGTGGGCTATCCACTTGGGCTAGAACATCTTGCATAGTAGAGGTCAAAACATATTCCGATTTATGAGCATCAATGTCATTTTCCAATTATAACTTTTTAGTTCATCAAAATCGGAATGTTAAACACATCTTGCACAATTGGTTCAATTATGTCAATAGAGCATAAAGAATGGTCATCAATGGGGTGTTTCATGGCATCATATATGTTAAATTCAATAATCTCACCATCAAATTCCATGCTCAATTTTCCACTTACATAATCTATTTTGTTCTAGCCGTTTTCAAGAAAAGGTCTTCCTAACAAAAGGGTGCAGCATGCGTATCATGTTCCATGTCTAAAACAAAGAAATCTGCCGGAAAAATCAAGTTGTCAACCATTACAAAAACATCTTCAATTATTCCTTTAGGATACACATTAGACCTATCGGCTAATTGGACGACAATTCGAGTTTTCATTCAGTGGTCCAAGACCAAGGTGATTGATAGATAGAATAAGGAAGCACGTTTATCGATGCACCTAAGTCTAGCATGGCTTTATCGAAACGAGTTTCAATTATGACACAAGGGATACTTACCATGCCGGGGATCACTACATTTCTTGGGCATCCGTCGTTGGAAAATCGGCAGAGACATGCTTACTTACTTGGACCTTTTGTTTCCCCTTCAGTTTTTGGTTTCTCTTGACCGTGCATAGCTCCTTCAAGAACCGAGCATACTTAGGAATGCTTTTCACAAGTTTTAGAAGAGGGATATTTTACCTCGCATTTTGAGAAAGTATCAAAAAGATCCTTATCCTCATCACCCTTCGCTCCCTGAGTGCTTCCGGAACGGGGGCCGGTGGTTTCTCAGCATATAATGGTGGGAAATTTGGACGGATGTAAGAATCCTCCTCCAAAGAACTCTCTGACGTCTTAACCGCAGGGGCGGTGTCATCCAGCCGCAGGGGCGGGTTCTCCATCCGCGGGGGCGGGTTATCCAGCCGCAGGGGCGGATTAGCGTCAGAGGACGCTTCCTTTGGAACCAAAGCTGTCTTTGGCTGTACTTGCCTTCCGCTTCTTA